>JAYEVE010000750.1:0-208184 GCA_036346375.1 Guadua angustifolia | reverse complement strand
TATAACTAGATAGGCTAAGGACTTTATAGTCTTTGAGTCTAAGGTTTTATCGCCGTACTATTAAGAGGGTTGTTTCTAGCTTGAGCTTCATCATGTGTTGGTGATCTCAATCCGCGTTCACTCAAGCTCAAACATTTTGGATTTGGTTTTTGCATGAGGGTTAACCATTTGGCATGTGTTGCGAATGGGTTAAGCTTATGCTTGGTTGTTTTCGCATTATGCTTTGACTTGCATGTGTTGCAAATAGGATAAGCTAATGCGTTGGCTTTTACGTGAAGTTCACTTTTGCATGTGTTGCAAATGTTGAAACTTCATGTTTTGTTTTCAAAACAATCTTTCAGAAACTGTGTGGTTGCTTGGAGCTAAAGTTTTGCATGTGTTGCAAAAGGAGAGAGCTCAAGCACGATTTGGTGTTTGTGTGTTTGTATGGAGCTAGAGGCTTGCATGTGTTGCAAGTAGAGAGCTCATACGGTTGATTTGGTTTTGGTGTTAAGTTTGGAGTTTGATTTGGTGTTGCATGGAACTAGAGAATTGCATGTGTTGCAATTAGAGAGTTCATGCACCTTGATTTGGTGTTGCTTGAAGCTAAACATGTGCATGTGTTGCAAAGAGTAGTGGTCAAGCATAAAATTGGTTTAATGTGTTATTTGCAAGTTCGTTGTGCGAATAAACTGAGGTTTATGAGTCCGAAATCCCGAGAGCATGTGAGTAGGGCTTGCAACGGGTGTTGGCATGTTGACTGGTCTTGTGTTGACCTTCACATGGCTAGGGGATTAATCTCATCAACTCGAGTTTGATTTGCTTATCGTTTTGCAAATAGATCTTGAGTCGGTTCTTGAAATCGTTTTGCAATTTGGTTCAAAATCTTTGAGTATGAGCTAAATTGGTGCAAATGTGTTTTGCATGTGTGTATGATCATGTGTTGATCATCTATTAGCTCAAAGAATGGTGTTTGGATTTTTGGAGAAGAAGTTTGCGTGAAAAACCGGATTTGGAGTCTCGTCGAGGCGGTGTGGCCGGCCCACTGTCGTCCGGACCGTGAGGCGGTTGGGCCGGGCAGTCCGGTCGGACCGGCGCTGCAGGTGACCGCCCCGTCGGCGGCTTGATTTTCCAGGCGCTTTCCTTGCGGTTTTTATCTGGGCGGTTGGGCCGGCCGGTCCGTCGGGCCAAGACTGTGATCTGACCACCCAACCCGGTGTGACTTTTCGGAAGGGATGTTTCTTGGATTTTGTGTGGTGCGTCGGCCGTAGAGTCTTGATCTTGACCGGACTCATGATCTTGACCGGATGGGTTCTTGATCGGGCCGGTCGTGTATAACGATCGAAAAATCGGCCAGATTGGCTGTGAGGCCGGTCGGACCGAGAAAAAAGCGATTCGCCCATTTTGCCCCCAAACGGCTAGTTTTCTTTGTGGGGCTATAAATAGAGCCCTTTGGGGGCTTGGGCAGGTTGGTTGATTGTGTGTGGGAGTTATTTGCATGTGTTGCTCTTCTCCTTTTGCTTCTTGAGCTTAAGAGTGAGCCCTAATTCATGTGTTGCAATTAGGAAGTGGTTGAGTGACCTCTTGTGCATATGTTGCACTTGAGGGAGGCCTTGCTGCATGTGTTGCACGAGGTGATCACCGGGAGCGCATTCGTTGTGCTCGGTGAAGTTCAAGTGAGGAGCGGCTTGTTACTCTTGGAGGTTGCCGACTCCTAGACGGCGTAGGCGTTGTGCACGGGAGCTCTCGAGGTGTGAGAAGCCCCGTCAAGTTTGTGAAGGTTCGGGTTGAGACTACGGCATAGCGTGAAAAACCACGACTAGTGGAAAGAGGCGGTGCTCGGCGGGGCCGGTCCAAGTGTGGGCTTGCCTCAACGTGGACTAGGGAGGCAAGCAAGTCTCCGAACACCACGGAAAAATATCGGTTGTCTCTTTTACTTTCAAGTATTTACATTTATTGTATATTGTTCAATTTCTTGATTGTAATTAGAATTGCTTAGTATTAATTAATTGTTCAAATTAGCAATTCTAGTGTAGAGACATAATTTAGTTAGTGCACATAGTGAGCCTAGTTGATTTAGGCTTTAATTGTCAAAACCTATTTATAAACTAGCATATATCTTTGATTAGGTTTTGTCTTAGGGGTGTATTAGAGTGAATTGTTTAGTGGGGGATCGAATTTCGTAAAACACCTATTCACCCCCCCTCTAGGTGCATCCTCGACCCTACACGGTCCGACCCCCAGCCTGGGTCGGGCACCCCCCAAGCTCTGACCTCCAGCGTAGGTCGGGCGTTCCGCAACCTCCGACCTCCAGCGTAGGTCGGACGTCCCGCAACCTCCGACCAAGCCCGGATGACCTCCGCTAAAGGGTCGGGTAAAAGATCGTCACCGGTCGACCTCGAGTTGGTCACCTGCCCCACGGACACGACGGCCGTGCGAGGGCAGGTGGCTCCTTCCCAAGGCGGCGAGGAGACTACCGAAGTCAAGCGCCAGTCCCGTCGCCCCGTCATGCACAGTGGAGAGACGCGCTCTCTCCCGAGGCGACACCAGAATCGAGAACTCTGACCTTGACATCGACAAGCGCCAGAGGGTAGGTGCGCCCTTCCGACGGGCGCCCGCTTCTTTGTCTCTGGGCCAGGCATGGGATGAACAGGAATCGGTCAGTCATCAAGACCGAAGATTAGGACTCCCTGACGTAGGACACCCCATCCTTTTCTTTTCCAACCTCCCGTGTAACCTGCCCCCTTCGATTATATAAAGAGGGCGGACCCTCGAGAAGGATCCCCGGCACTCCTGACCTTGAGCGAGCACTTACGAGCACACAACTTTCACGAATACACAGTTCTTACTTCCCCCACTCGGACGAGGTGCTCAAGGCCGGCCCTTAAGCCCTCGCTTGTAACACCGTGCAGTCCACTGCACTTAAAGCAATATAGAACCACCACACGAACTGGAGTAGGGACTTTCGGCCCGAACCAGTATACATTTTGGGCTCTCTGAGTCTAACCATTCAAGGAGAGGGAACGCGCGACCCCTTAACTTACAAATTTACATGCCGGTAAATGAAACACCGACACACACCTATTAGCCAAGAGAAATAAAGAGAGAGGAAAGGGGGAAAAAGGAGAAAAGGCGAGGGGAGGGAGGAGGAAGAAGAGGAGGGAGAGGAAGAGGAGGTGAAGGAAGGGGGAGGCGGAAGAAGAAGAAATCGTCAACGTCACATGTATAATTTTTTTCTTTAGATGTATATAGTAGCAATAGTTACGCAATTGCGTAGGTATTTTAAGATTTATAGTAGTATTTGAAATGTATGGAATGGATCGAATTGGGTATGAAAAATTGTAAAAAATATATGCGGTAGTATATAGTTCAGAAATTAAATTTATGAATGTTTGCAGTACTCATTTCACAAGATGGTGTTATATTGCGCATGTAATAAAAATTTGATAAAGTACTCGACAGGTATGAATGAGTACAATTTAAAATACACTATGGAGAAAAGATTCCTTAGATGGGGACAAAGGAGCTTCGTTTTGAGGTATTGTGCAGAGACAAAACTGACTTCACGAAGAACAATTGTTCATGGTATCATTAGGAGGCAAACATGTTTCTGCATATGCAACAAGCTCCGTTTGTTACATAGGCCATACACACACGTCATGGCCACATACTCAACAATGCTTATGGACCCGGGTGCGTTCATGTCAGAATACTTCACAAAGAAAGAAATGACGACATTTTGGAGCAGAGAGATGTATGATTTTCGTGTAATCGGTTGGTTCATGGAGCATTACAGTTGAGAGGATACAAAGTGGGTTCCCGACATGGGGAGGTTGAAGGGCGTCGACAAACAAGGCGTATCAAGAATGCTATGAACGCAGCAGAACGTGGGCGTCAAGTCAAGAAATGTTCGCTTTGTTGGGAGACAGACCATAATTTCAAGAATTACTCAACAGTGTAGAAAGCATGAAAGATAGTATAGGTGTAATGTAGTTTGTATGTAAAATTATTGCATGCCTTCTATATGTAAATCTGGTGTATGGAATTTGACTGCTATATGTATTTTATTGTTTTGAACAATTGCATTAGTATGTTGAATTATTATAATCAATTATTGGATTTTTACGTCAACTTATTGCATTCATATGATAACACACGCTACCCCCGCTTTCTTATAGTGAAGTGACAGCATACTATCCATAGATTTATCAATCCGATTTGACAACACGCTGCCCCCTCCCCTCCGCTTTCTCAAATGAAATTGACAACACACTCGCACCCCCGTATCATATTTTTTGGCCAAACCTATATATAACACATGCGCCTCAATCGAACTTCTTGTAACTATTACAATGGCAAGTAGAGCTAGCATTCCAGCGGTACATAGGGTAGAGGGGGCATACAGGTTCTCGAGGCCATGACCCCAACCTCTAGGACATGGGCATCCACAGCCTCCTCGTATGCCTCCAAGAAATGCAGCAATTGCTGTAGGTAGAGAAGAACAACAACGAAGCATTCCATAGGCAGAACATCGAGTTCCACAGGAAGAACATCGAGTTCCACAAGCAGAACAACAATCTACAGCATCAAAGGACTAGGGTAAGGACCAACGAAGAGGTGTCTATGTCGGCAGCGACTACTTCACCTACTTTCCGCTACGAGAACATGAGCTGCAGTTGTGCTTATCACTACTGTGATAGCCAACCACGTCCACGCCACCTAAACGATCAACACTCTATGTGGGTATTGTACGGCTACACATTTGACCTGTAGCGGGCTCTTGTAGGGTCGAGGATGCGCCTAGAGGGGGGGTGAATAGGCGTTTTAAGAAATTCGATCGCTCACTAAACAATTCGCTCTAATACACCTCTAAGTCAAAACCTAATCAAAGATATATGCGGAAGCGATAAACTAGGTTTTGACAAATAAAGCCTAAATCAACTAGGCTCACTAGTGCACTAACTAATTTATGTCTGTAAACAAGAATTGCTATATTGAATAAACAATTTACACTAAGCAATTATAATACATTCAAGCAATTGATCAATATACAATAATTAAAGTGCTTGAATATAAATGAGACAAGAGACAACCGATATTTTTTCGTGGTGTTCGGAGACTTGCTTCTCCCTAGTTCACGTTGAGGCAAGCCCACACTTGGACCGGCTCCCGCTCGAGCACCGCCTCTTTCCACTAGTCGTGGTTTTCACGCCAGCGTAGGCTCAACCCGAACCTTCACAAACTTGGGGGCTTCTCACAACCTTGAGAGCTCCTCAAGACGATGCCTACGCCGTCTAGAGTCGGCAACCTCCAAGAGTAATAAGCCGCTCCTTCGCTTGAACCTCACCGGGCACAACAAATGCGCTACTCGGTGATCACCAAGTGCAACACATGCACAAGGACCTCACTCAAGTGCAACACATGCACAAGAGCTTCTCAAACCACTCACTAATTGCAACACATGCAATTAGCTCACTCTTTAGCTCAAAAACCAAATGTGAGTGTGCAACACATGCAACATTTCACCCAAACACTCAATAAAACCAGCAACAACTGCTCCAAGCCCTCCAAGGGGGTATTTATAGCCCCCACCAAGAAAACTAGCCGTTTGGGGGCAAAATGGAAGAAATCGATCTTTTCGGTCCGATGGGACCCGTGCCGGTCCGACCGGTCCTCACATGCCAACGGTCGGAAACCGACCGTTACACGGCCGGTCGCACCGCACCTCGGCCGGTCGCACCGCACGGCCGGTCACACCGCCCAACAAAGCGAAACAATTTCTCCGGAAAACACGCACGACGAGGGCGGTCCGATCGCCAACGGTCCGACCGGACTGGGCCGGCCAGACCACCCACACTCAGCCGCAATGCACAGGACTGGAAAATTCACACCGCACTCGGGTCGGTTGCACCGCACCCCCGGTCCGACCGCCCAGGGGCCGGTCCAACCGCCCAACACAAAAACACTCCGGTTTTTCGCAAACTTTTCTCCGAAGATCCAAATGCTATTCTTTGAGCCTCAAGGATGATCAACACATGATCATTTACCTATGCAAGATACATTTGCACCCATTTAACTCACGCTCAAAGAATCGCAACCGAATTGCGAAAAACACATTTCGCAAATTAACACCGAACTTACGCGATCAATCCTCTAACCATGTAAGGATCAACACATGATCCCGACACTTTGCAAAACACATTTGCAAATGCTAACACATGCTCTAGGATCGAAAGACATAACTTCAAGGCTCATTTGCAAAACACATTTGCACAACCGCAACCAACTCCAAATGACGAAAATACATTTCGCCAACAACTCAAGAACTATTTGCAAAACGTATTAAGCAAATCAAACTCGAGTTTATGAGATTAATCCCCCTAGCCATGTGAAGGTCAACACAAGACCCGGTCAACTTGCCAACTCCCGTTGCAAGCCCCACTCACATGCTCTCGGGATTCCGGACTCATAAACCTCAGTTTATTCGCACAACGAACTTGCAAATAACGCAATAAACACATTTCATGCTTGAGCACTACTCTTTGCAACACATGCAAAAGTCTAGCTCCAAGCAACATCAAATCAACGTGCATGAACTCTCTAATTGCAACACATGCAATTCTCTAGTTCCATGCAACACCAAAACCAAAACTTCAACTAAAACCAAATCACACATATGAGCTCTTTACTCGCAACACATGCAAGCCTATAGCTCCATACAAACACACAAACACAAATTCGTGCTTGAGCTCTCTCCTTTTGCAACACATGCAAAACTTAGCTCCAAGCAACCACACGGGTTTTATAAAGATAGTTTAGCGAACCAAAACGTGAAGCTTCAACTAATGCAACACATGCAAAAGTGAACTCCACGCAAAAGCCAACGCATTAGCTTATCCTATTTGCAACACATGCAAATCAAAGCATAATGCGAAAACCAAATGCATATACTCTTTCATTTTTGCAACACATGCAAATCAGAGCATAATGCAGAACAACCAAGCACAGACTTAACACATTTGCAACACATGCCAAATGGTTAACCCATATGCAAAAACCAAATCAAATAAGATTTGAGCTTGAGTGAACGCGGATTGAGATCACCAACACATGATGAAACTCAAGCTAGGGAACGACCCCTCTTAATAGTATGGCGATAAAACTTTAGACTCAAAAACTAGAAAGTCCTTAGCCTATCTAATTATACCTTCGCCGCCCGCAAGCAATCCCCTTTGGGGTCTTTATGATCTTCGCATATTTGCTCCCCCGGGATATCACTCGACTCCTCTTCGGGATCCACTCTTGACGCCCATCAACTCATGATGCCGTCCTTGTCCCGTTTTCATCATCTCATTCATCTTTGGACTTAACTCAAACATAACTCATGAAACTTATTAGTCCAAGATGCATGGTTGTCTCAATTATCTCTTGCACTTCATTAACACATAATGGATGCCTTTAGATCAATTGAGCACAACCTAAATCAATTGAAATGATTGTAAATGTGTCTTAAGTATAATAATGCAACACATGCTTAATTATACTTAAGAACTATCCATTTGTCCTTAATTAATCACAAAACACCATCAACACATGATGAAGTGTTCTTTAACGATTAACAAGACAAATGAACTCAATTTAAATTATCATTTAAATTGACTCTTCAAGTTAGAGTGTGAACTCCCCCTAAATATGTGCATCCATGTAATATATGGATCGGGAAACATGATGCATATTTTGTGATTATTTCCTTGGGAATGTTCATACTTTAACTTGAATCCAAAGTATGCAATTAATACTTCAAGGAATACACATACATACCTCGGTTCTCCATTTTTCAATGCGATGAGACTAATCAAAGATATTCTTAATAAACAAGTTAGTCTCGATATAAGATTTGTCATTAATAACAATATCGCATTAGGATAATCTCAATATTAGATTTGTCATTAACACCAAAACCATAACTAATGAAGGTTGAACTTACAGCTCTGTCCATAGTGTAGTATCTATGTACCTCTGTTTCCAATTGCAAAAGGCCACAAACTATCTTCCACGTAGTTTATATTTGTTGTCCCTCTGTGTGACCGTTTGTACCCTAGAACTAGTAAGCCAACATCGGCATCGATCTGAAGTGTATGCGGCATGTACTCCCGCTTTCAGTATGAAATGCTATACTATCCTTCGTTCTGTTCCTTCCAACATTAAAACAACACATCACGGTATTATGTCTACAACGAATTTCACTATCCGATGACAAAACTGCTTGTAATTTTCTCTAACTTCCCCTATATCATTTCGGCAGAGTGTAGGATCAATAAAAATCACGATGTGCACTTGCATGAACAAATCCCCCATTCTGTAAACATTTTTTTTTGCAAATTACAACTATAAAAAAATTACCTCCCTGTCACTATTTCAATTGGCAACATAGAACTGTCGTCATTTAAAATAGAGACAAAGGCCTGTCGCCAATGGAACCGATCTCTGTTGCTGTTTGGAATGGCGACATGCCTCTGTCACAATTCAAATGGTGACAGAGGCATTGTCGCCATTCCAAATAGTGGCAGTTGGGTAGATCTGTAAAATATTTAAGCAGGATATTATTTATGTAATTTTTTTAAAAAATATATTATTAAAAAATTTTGGCACCAAATTGTGTGTCATTCTAGTAGAGCTATGTATATTATATATTTCTAAGCTGACTTATGCTTTCTTATATGCTTTTTATATATTTTATTATTGGCCCACGCATCTCAAATATAACATAAGGCCAAAAAAATCGAATTAGAGTTAAAAAAACAAATAGACAACTTATAAATAGCAAACTCTATTACTTTTTACTATCTTTGAGAAGAAATAAAATAGATATTAAGCTAATATTAAAAGTTATTAAAAGTTTGAAGGTAATTGAGTAGTCCATTCTGAAGAAGTAGAAACTGTACAAACTTTACTGCGGTGTTGGCAGCCGTGGCCTAACCAGTCCATCAAAAACAGAAGGGGTGATAGTTATGTGGGTTGAGGAAGTGCTGCAGATTCGGACTGCTTGTTTATCGTCAAAACGAAGAGAGGGCAACAAATTGGGCATCGCCCAGCCGGATCCGGCCAGCAGTTGAGCCCTGATTAGCTTGCGGTATAAGCGGATGAGAGCAGACAGGCAGACTCTGGTGGTGAGGTACGCGGCACGATAAATCCATGGCTGTGGGGCCTAATCTGGGCTTGTGACTTGGGGCCAGTCCGGCATCTGCAAGCCTACATGAAGTCTTGAACCGTGCAGGCCCGCAGTCAATGTTAGAAGAGAACGGTATAGGATGCAGCCGATGGGGGGCACCGCCATCTTCAACCTCCCGCTAGCGAAGGGAGCTCCGGCGAGGGGAGCGGGGGCGCCGCCGCTTCCGGACGGGTGGGTCTTCTTCTTGGGACGCGGTGGACAAAGAAAAGAGTGTCGTTCCCTGGCGTCCACGACGATGGTTTAGGAAACAGCACCAGGGCAAAATTCTGGAATGATGCATGGCAAACCTCAGAGCGGCGTGACAGACTCGTGTACCAGCGAAACAGAAAATATTACAAAGACCATCAATTCTAAGACCTGTAGTTTTTTTTACACAAGTTTTTGTAAAATAAATCTTGTAGTTTTATAATAGTTTATAAAAAAATTATAGCTCCGTAAAATTTACTCTATTAAAACGGAGCGAGGGCAAAATCTGGCCCTGCCCATGTTTGACATGAAAAACGCTGAAAAAAAAAAGACTAGCTCTTATCATACTATGTAAAGCAAGAGTTTCTTTCCGCGTTACTTCATTAAAATTACCTATCTTTATCACTGCTCTTTAATTATCTATTTTTACCATAGCTTTTTAATTACCCATCTTTGCCACTGCTAGTACTTTTTACAAATAAATTTTTTATTGTAAATTAAATTTTTATTGTAACGCATGGGTATATAACTAGTGGTAGGTAAAGGGCAGGGCAGCCCGCCAGAATTTGAGGCCTGATTGGACCGCTCGGCGGACACTGGTAGGGCGGCAGACCACTCGATCCCACGCGGCACAGTAAAGTGATGGCCCGCGTGATAGGACGTTGGCTCGGCCGGTCCACGGGAACTCGCCAGGGTCCGGAATTGCTTTACAAATTTAGGCCCACCAGCGAGCACGATGGTTTTCGTCGTCCAGACATTGGCATACTCCGTGCTTGAGGGGCGCAGATTAGCCCGACATATTAAGAGTATTGGGCCCAAAAATTTGAAAGTTTTGTCTGCCGATTTCGCTCGCCGTCTTTTTCAGACGGACGCAGCAAACCCGGTCATCGCCCGTGGCCCGTGAACAAAATCCCAGCAAGATTTAAAAGTTGTAGATAAATTTTAGACGAACCATAAAAATGGATTTTTAAATCTGGTTTTTTTCAACCGAGAAAACCAAGATCTCAGCAAAATTATACCGAGCAAAAAATAGCTCAAACGACGTCAAATTTTTTTAAATTTTTTTAGATGTTCTTAACACATCAATAATGTTTCCATAAATTTTTTTGATGATTACCAAATCTGAGGAATTTTTAAAAATTTAAATATTGTAACTATCCGGATAAAACGCTGACTGGCAAGTTTGAACCGAGTGAAAAATGAAACAAACCAAGTTAGAAAATTTTGAAATTTTTTGTGCATGGTTATAATGCATCACTAATGTTCCCATAAAATTTTTAGATGATTATGAAGCTTCATAAATTTTTAAAAATTTAGACAATTCTACTGTCCTGATAAAAGCCATACTAACAAACTTCAACCAAATAAAAAATGGTAGAAACCACTTTAGAAAATTTTGAATTTTTTTTGGATGTTCTTGATGTATCATTAATATTTTTTATGAAATTTTCATATGATGATCAAGTTTTAAGAAGTTACAAAAATTCTGATAGTGCTACGTTCTAATAAAAATATGATGATCAATACATAGATTTGCTTTAATAATAAAAAAGGTTTAATTTTTTAAAAAAAATTGCAGAAGGGTTCTAAGGAAATACTTAAGATCTCATTAAAACTTTGAATTATGATCACGCTCTAGTGAATTTATAAAATTTTACAAGTGCACTATACTATTTATGTTCTTTCTGTTTTTGATTTTTGAAATATAACAAATGAAGTTCAATGTATACATAGATTTGATTGATTGAGCAAACAAAAAAAGTTAATTTTTTTAAAAAATTTATGGAATGGTTCTGCAAAAAAAATTCTTAAGCTCTCATAAAACTTTCGGATCATGATCACACTCTATAAAATCTATAAAATTCTGACAAGGTTACTGTCCCAATTATATTCATTCGGTTTTTGATTTTTTAATGATAACAAATGAAGTTAAAATATTTTTAATTTTTTTATATATTATCCTACACTTCTTAGAATGGTACTATAAAATTTTCACATCATGATAAAAGCATTTAAAATTTTATAAAAATCTAAAAGTGTTTTTATAGTTTTTAAAATGTCTCAAAAAAAATTTCAACAAATTTTCATAGGAGATGACTTTCTTAAGGGTCAAATCTGGTAAAAAAAAGTAAAAAACTGGTCAAAACTCTGAGATCTTGGCGAGATCTCATCGAAATTTTCAAGATTATTGTAGCAATTTATTTTTTTAAAATTTTTTACTCCAGCCGGTATTTCAAAACTTATCCACTTCTGGTAAGCAAGAACTCGGCGAGATCTTATGAAATTTCGGTGAGATTTTAATCCATAGTCCAGACTCCCAGCGATGACAACCGTGAGAAACCGGGTCATCGGGTTCGCCTCGAAAAACAAAAAACAAAAACAAAACAGAACTGGGTCATCAGGTCCAGCGTCAAGAAGTGAAGGAGCCTCAATGCCACCACACCACCTGATGAATCCCCTAACGCAATTGTGAAAGCGAACGCATGCGCATGCAGGAGGTTGAAGTCGCGTTACACAGTACCTACGTTCACTATCACCTCCGGAGACATAGCATGATTCATCTTCTTCCATCAGTGCCGTGTCAAACCATCAGTACCTTCCGTTGCTTACGTCGGTGAAAGACGACACGACGGCACCGCGAAAATTCCACAGTCATCAGTCCTCACGCCCTCAGCAGCCATGACCATCAGCATCTGATCCGCGGCCGTATGTGCCACGGCAGAATATTCTCTATATAATAGCGCCTGGGATTGCCGGGTTGCCGGGCGCTGGGTGTAGCCACGTCAGCGATTTTGCAAAAATGTCCTCCGAAATTTGATTTTACGTTTAGGTCCTCCGTTTCCGTTCGCTCGGCTCGTTGTCGTCCGTTGCTTCGCGTCGGCTGCGCTAGCGACGATTGATAGCGAGTCCTTACTTTCCCCTCTTGCCATTGCTCGCATCTGCACGCTCACGCTCCGTCTCGATCGCTCCGTCCTTCCTCATCCGGGAGCAACGCCGGCTCCCTACGTCCGCCTCACTCCAGCGCCTCTGCCCTGAGACCTTGCTCCCCCCCCTCCCCCGGGGCCGCAGCCATTGCCCGGCGCCCTGGTAAACTAAACGAGCCCTTCCTTCTTCGCAGCCCCCACCTCGCAATCGCGTTCAACGCTTCGCCCTCCCCTTCCCCCTCCATGGCGAAGCAGCAGCTGTAAGCTCTGGTGCGCGCGCGTGTATCGACGGTAGCAGCGAATCCGTCGTGGTCACGCCAAGCGCGGGAGTACTAGTTAGTTCGTGGGAGACCACCGCCTCGTTCTCCCCTTCCTCCGGATTCGTCGCCCGTTGGCCCCTGCTCCCCGATTCATTTCGAGCTTACTAGTTAATGTAGTTACGCAAAGAATAGACTTCTGTCCCATGAATCTTAGTTACGCAAAGAATAGACGTCGGTGAGACCATCAAGAATTGACGGGTGATGGCCGTATGTGCCATCGAAGGAACTGTTATCTTACGATCTTTCATTGGAGCTACATCACAGCTGCCGATGAAATACTTGGGGCTTCCTTTGACGCTCCATCGTCTCCGCTGTGCGCAGCTGCAGCCTGTTCATGACAAAGTGGCTCGGCGTCTTGCGGCTTGGCAGGCGACTCACCTCACTGTGGGGGGACGACTGATCTTGGTCAAATCGGTACTCACCTCCATTCCAATCTACCTACTAACGGCACTGAAGGCACCACAGAAATTCATTGCAAATATTGACAAGATGAGGAGGGCATTTCTATGGGCGGGCAATGGAGTCATGCATGGAGGAAATTGCAAGGTGGGGTGGACAACTGTTTGCCGACCGCTCCAGATGGGAGGCTTGGGGATCCTAGACCTTGACAGAGTTCAAGACGAAGCCGCTTGCGCTTAGCTCGTTCAAGAGCATGCACCGGAAAGACCATGGAATGGATTGCAGATGCCATGTGATGCAACTGATCAAATGCTATTCACGGCGGCAACCATAGTCAACATTGGAAATGGTCGCAACACGACCTTTTGGACTGCTAGATGGATACAAGGCCGGGCTCCATTCCAGATTGCACCGTTTCTATATAAGCACTTCAGGAGGAAGTCAAGATTGGTGGCAGATGCATTGCTAAACAACAACTGGATACGAGACATCCGTCACAACCTTGACCAGAATCTCATACACGAATATGTCCATCTCTGGACAAAAATCCGATCGATGAGTCTTGAAAGGATTTAACAGATGTTGTCACATGGAATCATTCATCTAACGGCATCTATTCGGCAAAATCAGCGTACCAAATGCAGTTTACTGGCAGCATTACAAGATCTTTCGTGACTACAATCTGGTCGGCATGGGCGCCGCTGCGCTGTAAATTTTTCATCTGGCTTGCGCAGCAGGATCGACTATGGACGGCACAACGCTTGCAGACTAGAGGATGGCCCAACCAATATTTTTGTCCAATGTGCTATCGAAACTTAGAAACGGTTCTCCATATCCTAGTTGAATGCCCCCAAGCTCGACAGTTGTGGTCGTCCATAGCGCAATGGGTTCGCATTCCGTCGCTCCAGCCGGACAGACCAAACAGTTCAAATTATCCTACAAATTTCGAGCAATGGAATCTGCGGCGGCTAAACTATCCATCGACCCTTCAAAAAGGTGTCAAAAACTTAGTTATCCTGACTTGTTAGAATTGGTGGAAAGAACGCAATAATAGAGTTTTCCGTGCGTCGTATGGGATTCATGAAGAAATCCTTCAATCGGTCAGGGATGAAGCTTTAACCTGATCGTTCGCAGGAGCAAAGCACCTTTCAAAATTGTTAAACCGCCCTACTTAGCAATCGCTCTTTTCTTTTCTTCCTCTTTTTTTCGCTTCCACTTGTAATCTTCCGCATTCGCTTCCGTTTGGTATAGCATCCTGCACCGTGTAACTGTTAAAACCTTGTTTTCTCCCTTTCTTCTTAATACTAAAACAGCTCGACTGTTTTCTTCAAAAAAAAAAAAAACTTAACTCTTACGCTGTTTCAAAGCGTAACATGCAGGGCATTACTTTTTCCTTACCTCAACCGTCAATTCTTTATCATTAATTTGCCTGCAAGATAAGAGAACTCAACCCAGAATTATCTTTCTTATTTTTTTCTTTTTTATTTCTGCCAATGAACCCGCCACGGCTTCCTATAGATACCGTGGAGAGCACTCACCTCTCATCCTTCTCAAGTACTCCTGCAGTTTGCAGTGTTAGAAGGTGCATAGAAGAAAACAAAGCTTGTTCTCCGATGAGCTGCTACTTTTCAAAGGGATCCCTATTTGGGATCCTATCCATATTGTTGGTGATATCTTGCACATCCAATGGCTGTTTCGAGGAGGAGAGGACTGCCCTATTGGATATCCGCGGTTCATTGCTGGGCACAACTACCGGGATGCCTACTTCATGGCTAGAGAGTGATAACTGCTGTTCCTGGGAACGCGTCATATGCAACAACAGCACAAAACGCATATCCCATCTCTACCTCTCTAGGCTCTCTTTCCTCAGTGATGAATTCTCCACTCAAACTGGTGGATGTCGGATGAACCTGAATTCGACAGCCTTTTCAGCGTTCCCTGAGCTTCAGTTCCTTGATTTCTCTATGAACGATGGAACTTTTCACAGTTGGGAAGGTATGTGAGTACTTCCACTATACACATGCAAATCTCTTTTCCTTTTTACGTGAATATTAGGAGGGAGTGTGTGAAGATATTGAAAAGAGACTTATTCTGTTTATATGAAACAACATGCTCAGGCCTGGTAGGATTAACCAAGCTTCGACATCTCAACCTCAGTAACAACTGCTTGAATGGTACTTTCCCATCATCTCTTGGGAAATTGGGTTCCTTGGAAGTATTACATCTTGAGTTTACTGGTATGGTTGGAACGCTTCCGACTTCAGGTATAAACACGACCTTAGCTACAAATATTTACGTTTTTATGTTGGTGCAGTGTTCTTATAACACACTCCAATTGCTTTGCAGCTTTCGAGAACCTCAGGAATCTACGAGAATTGTATTTGAGTTCCAATCAATTCAATGGAAGCCTCCCAGCATCCTTATTTACACTTCCTCATATTGAACACTTGGATCTCTCACAAAATCTCATTGAAGGAAGTATTCATATGAGCTCGTCTTCAAATCCTTCTTCATCACTTAAGGCTCTAAACTTTTCCATCAACAGTTTAAGTGGTAATTTTTCATTCTTCTCGCTGAGAAACCTCACCAATCTCGAGATGGTAGATCATTCAAGAAACGCTAATTTGTCTGTTGGTGTTAATTTCCCTGGTTGGACACCTTCATTCCAATTGAAACAGCTACTGCTCTCTGGTTGTGAACTTGACAAGAGCATTATTGCAAAACCTCATTTTCTTCGTACGCAACGGCAATTAGAGGCACTTGATTTGTCCAACAATAACTTGCCTGGGAGCATGCCCAATTGGTTGTTTACAAAGGAAGCAAAATTGCTTTACCTTAACCTTGGAAATAACTCGCTCACCGGATCATTGGACTCTGTACGGTACCCCCAAACAAATGTCCAAGTTATCAGCCTATCTATGAACCGTGTTTCGGGATATCTACCGGCCAACATCAGCTCAATGTTTGCAAATTTGACCTTTCTAGATTTTTCTTTCAATATGATTGCCGGAGATATACCCTCATCGTTGTGCAACATTAGCAGCATGGAAGTTTTAGACCTATCAAACAACAACTTTTCAGGTGAAATGCCAGATTGCTTGCTCACTAATTATACCAATCTGCAATACTTGAAGGTCTCCAACAATAAACTTGGTGGCCCCATACTTGGTGGGACGAGTCATTTGTCCATCAAGATCGGATTATACATGGATGGCAACAAATTTGAAGGACCACTGCCTCAA
The DNA here is from genome assembly GCA_036346375.1 of Guadua angustifolia. Taxonomy (NCBI): domain Eukaryota; kingdom Viridiplantae; phylum Streptophyta; class Magnoliopsida; order Poales; family Poaceae; genus Guadua; species Guadua angustifolia. Next base: position 191,902 of record JAYEVE010000750.1, on the reverse strand, counting down.
AATCTAACAGCAGATTTTGACAGAGGAACATTGGATTTCCATGATAATAAGTTGTCTGGTAAACTCGATTTTTCATTGTGGAACCTTCCAGGCTTGTTTGTTTTGATTCTTGCTGGCAATAGTTTCACAGGTGAAATACATCCAAACATTTGCAGTTTAACATGCCTTATGCTTTTAGATATTTCGAATAACAATCTTTCGGGGGCTATACCGAACTGTAGCACTACAATAGCTCTGAACTTTCTGAACATCTCTGGGAATTCCTTGTCAGGCGATATACTGCCATATTTTTTCTTCGATAGCTCCGCTGTCACAGCTTTGGACCTCAGTCACAATCAATTCACCGGAAACTTTGAATGGATACGATATCTAGCTAACATTAGGTATCTTTCCTTGGGCAGCAATAAGTTTGAAGGGCAAATTTCTCCCAGCATATGTCAACTCCAATCATTGAGGATAATTGATTTATCAAACAACAGTCTATCAGGGTCATTGCCGTCATGCATTGGGAATCTCTCATTTGAAGTAAATTCATATTATGTGAGATACTGGTCCTTAATCTGTCCGCGTGGTTTCCGATATCTAGCCTTCAAGTACTCCACTTGTTACGAACAAAGAGGCTTCCGCTTTGCTACTAAATGGAATCTTTACACATACAGGCGTAATTTCATCAATTGGTTGTCCGGTATCGACTTATCTTTAAACAAGCTGTCCGGTGAAATTCCTTGGGAGTTAGGAAATATGAACCACATCAAGTCGCTCAATCTGTCCTATAATATCTTTACAGGCCCAATTCCAGCAACTTTGGCAAACATGAGCGAGATCGAAAGCTTAGACCTATCTCGCAATAAGCTGAGTGGACCAATACCATGGCAGTTAACTCATTTGTCATCACTGGCTGTGTTCTCGGTGGCATACAACAACTTATCAGGGTGTATACCAAATTCTGGTCAGTTCAGCTCATTTGATATGGATAGCTATGAGGGAAACAACAACCTATCCATGGCGTCACAGGGGAGTGGATGCAATTCCATTCCAGGACCAGGTCCTTCGCCATTACAAGACAGTGATAAGCAAGCAGGTGATCTAGTCCCCTACGTGGTCGGTGCTGCCTCATTCGTGTCGACATTTTGGGCCACTGTTGCATTCGTATTTTGCCATTCATTCGGTCAACGTGTAATTCTAAAACTGTAGCCCGTCAAATTAACATCCTCCTACGTGGCAGGCATGTAATCATCAATAGTACAATTCTGCCCTTGTTTATGGAGTTTTTATGATGCTTATATTTTACCCGACTTGTATTCGCAACCTTGCTTGCACGAACTACCATTGCACTGTACTATTTTATCCTACTGCAAAGCTGTCCCGTGCGTGATTGTTTGTGATGGTGAGATTTAAACGATATTTTGAAATTTGTCTGAAATCCGAATAGAATTCAAAAGGTAAATTTGAAATCTGGTAAATTTGAAAATGAAATTTCTGAAATTTTGGCCCTTTTCAACCCTATACAAATAGTTTCCCGAGGCTAGAAAAAAATAAAAAAAATTATGTCATGGCATGAAAATGAGTTGGTTTAAGGGCAGTCCTAACCCATGGTTTCCATAAGCAGTGTCTAAAAGGGAGAGAGAGCAATAAACCAATGCATAGTTTCCCAACCCATAGTTTCCATGTGCAGTGTCTAGAGGAGAGAGAAAGCAATAAACCAATGCATGCACCACAAACACACCTTGGTTAGCACGCAGAAACGTCCAACGTAGATTTTGCTCGTTTCTTGCGTCTTGGTACCCACGCCGACCTAGTTTCTTGCATGAGACACGGTTTCTTTGTTTTTCCTTCTCTCCATTCCTTAATTTCTATGCCACATCAGATTTTTGCTTAGTTGACAGCGTAATTAATTCTATGGACACTAGCTGAGATAGAGGGTTGGGACTGCTCTAAGGCATTGTATTAAAGTTCAGGGCCTGAAAGGTCGAGCAAGCTTGTTCACTAACCAACTGAGCTACAACAGGTGGCTGTTATTTTCATAGGTATTCATCTTAAAAGCATTACAATTGTCCACAAAAAAAATTAATACCAAACCTGGTCAAAAACAATGCAAACCGGGTCAAAATATATGAAATCTGGTCAAAATTACCGAGATTTCGTAATTACTGGAATCACTGTAGTAATTTATTTTTTTATTCGACTGAATTTAAAATTAATCTCGTCCCGATCGAATTTTCGGCGGAATTTTTGAACTATGAGCGCACGAATCTACTTCCACCGTTTGGCATCGTAGCGTCTGCAGAAACAGTCCTTGAATATCCTGCAGTAACAGTGTGTGGTATTTGTCGACGATCGGGATCGCCAACCGCAAAAAGTGAGGTAGGGGTCAGTGTGTTATGGGACCCGAGCTGCGTTTCGCTCGAACGGAGGAAGAAAACGGACGTGGTGATGGTCGGAGCAAGACGACAACGAGCAAGAGACAAGGGTTTATACTGGTTCGAGCCCCTGTGAAGGTAATAGCTCTACTCCAGTCGTTTTGCGGCGGTGACTCTTGTTATGTCGGCGTACAGAGAGGTGTTTACAACTCAAGATAGTAATGGCGATTCCTAGCTCGAGTTGCTGTGTGTACTGGGTTGTCTTCTTCTCTCTGGAGCTCATGCGTCCTTGGTCTTTATACTCCTCTCGCACGCATAGGCCGAGGCGATCCTCGAAGGGTCTCCGTGTACCTTGAGGGTCGGCAAGAATCGCCTTCGAACTTGTCGCGCTCCGAGTCATCCCTACGACCCGCTCTCTCGTAATGTCAACAAAACGTCAGATCCGAAATCCCAGGGCGGACCAAGGCTTCGAATGAGATCCCGCCCGAGCCCGAGGTCGAGCGGAGTCGAGCTCGGGTCCACAGCGCTCTAGGTCGAGCGCCTCAGTATGCATCCAGATCGTGGTCGGGGCCTTCCGAGCTTGGGGGATCCGTTGACCACGTGCCGGCCGGTCAAGGAGCACCCATCCCTCGTCAGTACTGTATCAAGACATCGACCGCGTAGGAAAATCAGAGAGAACAAAAAAAAAGAGACAGTACATGACTCGGCTACTAAGCCGGAATTTATCTAACAAAAATGACTCGGCTACATTTTCAACGCGCACAACATCAATTAGAGGTGCTTGATGTTTAGATGATGCCTTGACAGGAGCATTATTGCAGAACCACATTTTCAACGCCCACAACATCAATTAGAGGTGCTTGATGTTTAGATGATGGAAGAATATATTAACCTCCCGGCTTTTGCACCGCGAGATGCACACAGCCAATCGTTTATCACAAGTTACAACCAAAATTTTGTCATCAAGAGACTCACAAAGAAAGACTTAGCAAACGCCAATTAAATGAAAAAAAATAATTTGAACAAGCCATTAAAAGACTAATAAAAAACTCTCAATCCACATACAATCTTGTGCTAAACCTCCATCCATAGCCGTTGAAGAATTCCCGGACCACGATCTGTAAAGGGGTGCTTGATTTGTCCAACAATAACTTGTCTATGACTTTGAGCAAGCCCAATTGGTAGTTTACAGAGGAATCAACATTACTTTACCATAACCTTGGAGGTAACTTGCTTACCGGATCATATTTGAATCAGTATGACACGCCCAAAACGAATATCCAAGCTATCAGTCTTTCTACGAACCGTATCTCTGGCATCTATCGACTAACATAATCTCATTTTTTTCCAAACATGAGCTCTCTATCTACAATTGGTTGCTTGTATCAAGTGGTATATGTATAAAATGGTTTTAAAAAATATTATCTATGTGTTTGGTTACTTGAATGAAATCATCCTATCTTGGATGGTGAGATACAAATTTGAAGAATATTCCCTGTAGATGCTGAACCACTCCATTCACCCAAAATAATGGAATCAAATGGTACATAATCATCCTATCCCATTCAATATCATCCCACCAACCAAACACACCCTTAATGCTCGGTAGCTGTGACCTTGACAAGAGCTTTATTGCGGAACCGCATTTTTTACACACACAGCATCATTTAGAAGTGTTTGATTTGTACAATAACTAGTTCAATGCCAGCGCGTTGCTACGAAAAATAAAATTTGAATATTGTTATTTCTGAGTTTTTCTTGGTATTATTGGTTTTATTTGAATTTTCATTGGAATTATGCTATGCATGAAAAATCAATAAAGAGAATTAATGAATGGATAATGGTAAAAAGATAAAAAGGTAAAAGTAAAATCTTCAAAAATTTATATTAAAAATTTTAAACCCTCATGAAAACTTTTTACCTGGTAAATTTCACTTTTACTGCATGGTAAAAATTATTAATGATGGAAAAGACAAACTTTGACTAGAAACAGTGTATTATCCGAATTAATGAAAAATATTAAAAGATTATCTCAATCTGATAAAATTACAAAAGCACCCTTTATACATAAATTACCTCTGGTAAAAATATAAAGAATTTACCATATTTTATAAGCCCTAAATAATTCAAAAACAGAAACTAGTAAATTCTGTAAAATGGAATGTCAGAATTGTTATAAAATGCTGGTACAATATTTTGAGATGAAAATTTTACATAATAATACTTAGCTCAAATTAATTTGAAAAAAAAAAGTTTCAAAAATATATGAAAATATTTATATTGTCGGATAAATCAAAATCAGGAAAACAGAAATATGTGCACTGTAACTTGTCAGAATTATTATAATTTCTGAGAATATTATTTTCATCTGAAATTTATACAGTAGGAAGATAACTGGCAAGTAATTACGCAATAAATTTATAATTAAAATTCAGACATGATAGATAACCTGTCCATTGAACCGTATCTCGTTCAGCTGGCAGCCAATTCTTGATTTTTGCTTCGCCTTCACTGCCATGTGGGCCCGATTGCTTGTTGAGCCCCACTTGCCAGCCTCCTATTCCTGTCGTCTTCTTCCTCCAGGCGCCAAGCCTCTGAGCAAAAGATCAAGCCCGCAACTCTGTAGCTCGCGTCACACCTCTGCAATCCAGCGCCGTCCAACCAATCCAAGCTCACCACGATCCTCCACGCAGTTACCTCCTCTGTATTTTCCGCAGACCGGCCATTATTACTCCTTGAGCCGCCCAGCAACAAGTGAAGAACTCGTCCGGTGAAGCCCCCTGGCCGAACTCTCCCGAGGCCAATTCCTCAGTCCCCCGCAGCTATATAAGGCGCCAAATAGTTGCCCTGAAACCGCGCATCACCCCCCCCCCCTCATTTTTCCCTTTCTCTCCTCTAGCCAGCGCCGAAAATTCTCTGTTCTTCCGCCATGGCGGAAACCCCCAGAAGCTCAAAGCCACACAAAAATTCTTGTGATCCAATCACTCCTTTCCAAATCCCCTTGAGCTAGAGCATCACCAAACTCTACTGAGCTAAAGCCCTAAAAAATGTTTGAGTTTCTTCATGCGAAATCACCCCGCCGCCATGCGCCTCCTTCCTCAGCTCCGGCCGCCCGTCGGCAGACTTCCTCAGCCACTCTCCGGCCAGGAGAAGTTCAAAAACGGAGTCTGCATAACCTTTAGAAGCTAAATCCGGAACCCATTAGAGCTCCCCCGTCTTGATTCTCCCTCTCCACCGAGCCACCATTACTGCCGCCGCCCAAGCTCATCGCCGGCACTTCTCCGGTTTCTCTTCCACCGAATCGGTAGCACCACTGGCTTCGCCTTGCCAAGATCTTGCCTCTTGTGCCATCGTTTTTACCGGAGCACCGCCGGAACACCGTCGCCGGCGAGCCCTTCGCCCTTGCTCTGCTTCGGTCTCTGTCGCGCGGGCCCCCTCTGTCAGTTGGCGCGAGAATCTCTTGTACATTCTGTAAGACGCCTTCCTGTATTGAAAACGCATTTCAGATTTTCCAGTTAATTTCAAAACCAAATAGGTTTCAATATTGAATATCTTTTGAAGTATTAATACAATTTCAATGAAATAAATTTATATATTCATATAAAATAAGAAAGAATCTAAATATACAAAAATATTTAATTTTTGAACTGTAGAATAATTGTTTGAATTAAACATTGATTATAACCCCATTATGGACATCATTGCACATATGTAAAATATAATCCCTAAAATCAATAAACAAATTTTTATGTGCCTATGCAACCATGATAAACCCAAGTATGCAAAAATAATTAAATTTTGAATTCAGTTTGAATTAATCGCTAGTAAATCCTGATATGGCCATTAATAAAAACAAAAGCATAAAAGCTCATAAAATGAGGAAATAATTTGTATTAAGTTTATAAAAACAGCAAGGACTCCTGTATATAAAAATATTTAAGGTAAGATTTAATTTGCATTCTTTTAATGAAAGGAAATGTTAAGTACAACAGTAAATAAATAGATAATTTATTGCAATCATGGTCAAAATAATGTAAAAATAGTTTTAAAACAATTCTAGGAATGTACCATACAAATACTAGAAAAATGAGTAAAGAATCATGTATAATGTAGTTGCAAACATAAAATGAAACTTGGCCGATTTATTGTTAGCATTGTGATCATTTAGGCAATTTCATCAACAGATAAAATAACTCGTCTAGATGCTAAAATCTATAAAACCAGTTTAGAAACACACTACAAAGTTTGTACTACCATATTCCGAAGAAATAATCTTGATTCAACATAAGTTGTGTATTAATCTTGTTACTTCAATAACCCTAACTGTTCATATTTCAGAAATCCGTAAAAATGAACGAACGAATTGTGATCACTTAAGCCTTTTTTAGTAGCTTGTAAAACATCTCGTCTAAATGTAAATCTTATGAAGAATAGTTCAGAAATGATCTTCAGGATATGATCTACAGTAATTTAGAAAAATATTTTTATTTTAACTTGCTTTGAATCTGAATCCTGATAAAGCAAAACCCTTAAGTAATAAGGATACAAGAAACATATTATGAATAGTAGAATCAATGAACCTTGCAAATAATGATTAATTCTATTATTCTAAAACAATTTTTGCATCTTGAATTCGATATTATAAATAAAGGAACACATAAAGAAACCATGTATCATTCAAGCTGCTAATAATTCAAACGTATACACTTAATCGATTAAAACATAAGAGTGTAAAATTATTTGATTCAACCCTAAAACACACCTACTATTTATAGCAAGTCTTTATTTGATTTGCTATCTATTTTCTTTTTGCCCTTGTTAGAGATAGCAATTTGCTATATTTTCGCTGGGAAGACGTGTAGAACTCGACGTTACTAGCTCTGTCGTCAACAACACCAGCTGCAACTACGACATCGTCGTAAGCGACAAATAAGTAAGGCAAGCACCTCTTTGATCATATTGATCCCAATGTTTATTTTTCTTTTGTTTCTCAAATGGTTTCATGCATGCGATTACTTTCTTAAATTCGCTATTTTGTGGTTATGGTAGAATATACCTGTTATTCATGGAACCCTCTTGATAAGTATGAATGTGTTGATGAGGACACAGCTACGTCGGATACACCCATAGTATCAATGGTCAATGATCAACAAAATTCTCCTTGTGATCAGCAACATTTGACCCACATAAAAGGACTAGTTACCTGAGCATACGCTGTGACTAAATCAACAGTGAACTCGCTTTCTTGGGTTACATAATTGTATTTTTAATGAATGGACCACTACATAATAATGTGCTTGTACTTAGGAATCATGGATTAGAGCAGCAATGATGTCATCCCACATCAATACAAACTAGAGTACAAGTTAATCCCGAGGAAGAAGCTGAAACGTCCAACCAGGAGCAGTCCACCTTCAACTGGCCATAACTTTTGCATACGGAGTCCGTTCGGGATGAGTGAGTACTTGATTGAAAGATAATTTTGTTCTCTTTCCAATGGATCCAGCCTCATCATTAAATTCCACTCAAGCCGGATGCAGCAAGCAAAACAATCCAGCGGTTTCAGACTCATCGAATGTTGCGCCACCATTATTGCTTGGATGGGTTCACATGTAATTAGAGTGGTGTGAAACCAACTCCTAGGACTCTTCGGGTGCTGCGCCACCATTATTGTTTGGATGAGTTCCCATAGAGTTGTGTGAAACTAACTCTTAGCAGCCATCACCTTGGCTATATATAGGACAAACCCCCTATCTATCTCTTCAGGTTTTATTAAGTTTAGTTACCCCATGTATGGAACTATAACCTTGTTCTCCTGACTCGGCTAGAGCAGCAGTAAACAAGTTCATAACCTTATTTCGTTTGTGTGCTTTATCCTTGTTCTTGCTGGTTCTTCGATTGCTTGCAAGAATAGACCTTCGTGGTCAGGTCATCCGGGCTTTTGGCATGGTTGATAACAACTAGGGGTGTGGTTTAGCGATTGCGGGCGCTTATCCTTGTGTGGTTCGTAGCCGGATTGTCAAAGTCACCCTCTGTCTAATCGAAGTTATCCCCTCACCGGAAGATCGGGCACTCGTGTGCGCATCATTTGGTATCAGAGCAACAGTTGACCGGTGAGTTCATGTATCTTGTTGTTTGATTGTGTTCTTTCTAGAGTACAGAAAATTTGCCCCACAAAAATATTGTTTGTTCGCTGTCCAAACCCCGTTGTGCCTTCCAATCGTTAATTTTGTTTTTACTAAATTGAGTTTGTGTTCGTTCTAGTGTTGTCTTGTTGCTGTTCATCTTCTTGTTCATCTCCCTACCCCAACATCTATCTATAAAACCAAAAAAAAACAACCCCATCTCGGCCTAAAAGATCCACTTTCTGCAGCCACCACCAAAAACACCATAACTCTCAATTTCCGCATCATTTTTGAGTGAGACCAAAGGGAGAAGTTTCCTCACTCAACCCATCATCTACACGTCAATTTTTGTGCAAATCCATTTGGGGAGGAAAGAGTTTGGTGCGTTGCAATCTGACCTAATTGCTGTCCCGAAATCTGCATCTGTGTGCATTTCCAAAATTCGTGGAAAATTCTCAGTTGCTTTTCAGAAAGTTTGCCCAAAAGAAAAGTTGTTTCAAAAGCTGTTATTAAGAAGAGAAAAAAGAATCATTAAAAAAAAGGTATCAGACCAAAAGTTACGACCAAAATACCAACCTGCTGTCTAGTGAACAGAAATCAGCAAAATAGAAAGTTGGAATTCATCTTGTGCTCCCAAGTTGCAAATTGCAAATTCGTGAGTTTTGCTGTGTTTATCACTTGTATCCACTGCCATGTCATTTGTTTTAGCCTAATATCCATCCTTGTTTGATCAGCAACATAGGCTAATTGCTAGACTCGAACACTTATTCAATTTAATGCAAATTCTGAAATTGGCTGATTGTTTCCCTTTGCTACTCATTATAAAGCTTTTCCGAGCTCCACTTTCTACTAACCATACAGGTGCTAAGGCTTGCAATTGCTTTATTCACATTTGAGTTTGGTTTATCACGAACCAGCCACCGGATGCACCACTTGCTGCAATTGTAAGAATTGGTAAGAGCTTGGTAAAGAGCAAGAGGGAGAGTGACACTTGATCATTTCAGCAATTAGTAGTGATAGGGAACTACATATCTCTTGTGTGTTTTCCTGTTTATCACTAACAATGGTAGGTTCTCAACGTCGTAGTGCTTGGACTAACAACATCCTAGGAGAAGAGATAGTTCACATTTCGAGATACAAAGAACGTACGAACACAATTTCAACACCACGGAAGGTACATGATGATCCCTTAGGAAAGATTAAATTTACATTGCCTTCATTTTCTGGAGAGTACGATCCTAATGCATATATTAATTGGGAGATATCGGTAGACAAAGAATTTGCAAAGTATGATATATCTGAAAAATAAAAGATTAGTGCCGCTGTTAAGGTGTTAACGTCACATGCAATACTTTGGTGGAAGCATATATCTAGAAATAATAAAGAACCGAAAACTTGGAATGCCATGAAAAGACTTATGAGAGATGATCATGTTCCTGAATTTGTTGCTGATAATTTGTTCACTAAACTTCAACGCTTGAAACAAGGTTCTAAAACTGTTATGGAATACTATAATGAATTACAAAATCGTTTGTTGCGTTGTGGTTTACAAGAATGTGAAGAATCTACTGAGCTTAGGTTCATGCGTGGACTTAATCTTGAAATTCAGGATGCTCTTGTTTTTGAAACATACAGCTCTCTGTCAGGCTTGATAAAATGTGCTTGTAGAGTTGAAAACAAGCTTGTTGAATCTTTGAAAGAGTCTTTAGCTTCATTTGAGGTGCCCATTGTTGCACCTTCTGTTGTAGCTAACATTTTGCAGAAAAGTGAGCACCATCGAGAGGATGAAGAAGAAGATGTGCAAAAAGAAGAGTTCTTTGCTGCTCCATACGTATGTGAAGAGCTGAAAACTGAAGTTGTACTTATAACCACTGAGAATGATTTAGAAGATAATATAAAAGGTATGGATTGTGCATATGGTGAAAATCATTTTGAAGAGATAGAACTGTCCATGAATCATGCTAACGTAGAGCAACTATCAACAGAATCAATTGCTGATTTTCTTGTGATACATGATGATTTGCTTACTATTCCTGGTGATAAAGAAGAGTTGTGTGATAATGCTTCACTTATATCCACGCCACAACTAGTCAATGAACATGAAACTTTTATATTTGAATTAAACCCTTATACCGACAATAAACATGTTATCCACTTTGCCGTGAAGAAGATGAGCTTAAATTGATGTCTTCTTTGAATACTTTAGGTTACATTGAATTTGATGTTCGTGTGATCTAGAAAGTTTCAAGGAAAAGATTTTGGTACATTCTAATTTGCTCGTTATCACGAAATATTTTTCATGTTGTTGGCAAACATAATGATAAAGGAGAATACAAAGTGCATAGAGTATACATTTGTTCAGATCTGAAATCTCTATTTCGCATGCAACAATGTGATCAATTTGATAATTTTAATATCACATCAAGTACCCCTACTTCTGTTTATAATCTATGTGATAATTTCCATGAAAGGGAGTGTTTGGGTGATTGTGATTCTCGAGCCATTGATTTGATCACAAGAGATTTGCATGTTGCTTCGCACTTTGTCGCTACTAACATTTTGCAGGAGAATGCGATGGCATTGAGCACAACTCCAATTCATGAAAAGGAGAATGATAAGACCATGCTCATCCTAGATATGACCAACGCTACATCAGTTTGGCGACACATCACAGCATCCTATGCATCGTCTACATCTACTAGGAAGGGTGCATCTACATGTATTCACCGATCCCCACCAGAGCATGATCAATCAAACAGTTGGCCTCCTTGGTCTTTGTACATGGCGCCATCACCTACATCAGTTCTGCCGCCACCTTGGCCACCTCCCATGTTTGATGGCATTTTCAACAAAGGCATGTCTCCACCTCTACCACATGCTAATTTATGCTGGAAAGAAGTGTTAAGCTATATGGATAATTATCAGGTGAATCCTTTAAATGTTTTTCTTATCATTAAAATATATAAAGAGACGGAGCTACTATTTTATTTAAATAAATGCAGGTCCTATATGAAAATATTTTGTGCTGAAGACGAGTTAAAAGGTGAGCTTGAGTCGAGGACGACTCAAATGCAAGAAGGGGAGAATGATGAGGACACAGCTACGTCGGATACACCCATAGTATCAATGGTCAATGATCAACAAAATCCTCCTTGTGATCAGCAACATTTGACCCATATAAAAGGACTAGTTACCTGAGCATACGCACAACAACTAAATCAACAGGTGAACTCGTTTCTTGGGTTACATAATTGTATTTTTAATGAATGGACCACTACATAATAATGTGCTTGTACTTAGGAATCATGGATTAGAGCAGCAATGATGTCATCCCACATCAATATAAACTAGAGTACAAGTTAATCCCGAGGAAGAAGCTGAAACGTCCACCCAGGAGCAGTCCACCTTCAATTGGCCATAACTTTTGCATACGGAGTCCGTTCGGGATGAGTGAGTACTTGATTGAAAGATAATTTCGTGCTCTTTCCAATGGATCCAGCCTCATCATTAAATTCCACTCAAGCCGGATGCAGTAAGCAAAACAATCCAGCGGTTTCAGACTCATCGAATGTTGCGCCACCATTATTGCTTGGATGGGTTCACATGTAATTAGAGTGGTGTGAAACCAACTCCTAGGACTCTTCGGGTGCTGCGCCACCATTATTGTTTGGATGAGTTCCCATAGAGTTGTGTGAAACTAACTCTTAACAGCCATCACCTTGGCTATATATAGGACAAACCCCCTATCTATCTCTTCAGGTTTTGTTAAGTTTAGTTACCCCATGCATGGAACTATAACCTTGTTCTCCTAACTCGGCTAGAGCAGCAGTAAACAAGTTCAGAACCTCATTTCGTTTGTGTGCTTTATCCTTGTTCTTGCTGGTTCTTCGATTGCTTGCAAGAATAGACCTTCGTGGTCAGGTCATCCGGGCTTTTGGCATGGTTGATAACAACTAGGGGTGTGGTTTAGCGATTGCGGGCGCTTATCCTTGTGTGGTTCGTAGCCGGATTGTCAAAGTCACCCTCTGTCTAATCGAAGTTATCCCCTCACCGGAAGATCGGGCACCCGTGTGCGCATCATGTGTGAACCTTCATAACTATAGGAAAGGGTTAGACAATACATAATGTCAATTTGGGTATAAGCGATTTAATAATCATGCTTAGCCATGCTCTAGAATCAACGGTGAATCAACAAGGATGATGATCAGATCAAAAGTTGTTCTTGAGAAATGGAAAATGTGTTTGGGTATGATACTGTTGGATAATGGTTATTTTGGTTAAAAATCCCAAAATAAAACTATGATTTTGACGCGAGTGATTATTGGCAATAGCCGGATGTACAAAAAGGAATTGTACGTAGTGTAGGGGGAGATTATTGCCCGTGTCAGATTAAGGACCGAACAATGAGACGCTATAGATCCAAGAAATCCGTGCAACCACAAGTGCTGGGGTGGGGCAGACTTAACTTATTAAGTTGCTTAGTTCTGGCTTTGCACATTGGTAGGCCGAAGTAGTACGGGCAAACCCGTTTTAGGTTTGCTCGAAGGGGTGCCCACACCGAGGTGTTGAAAACAACATTTGCTGATATAACAGTGTACGCCTTGCCATGGGGCAGAAACAGTGTGTTGGGTGTTACGTGAAAGGGACCATGTGTTGTGTGAGTGTTTCTGTTTCTATGGCAGGGGCTTAACATCCCGTTGTTGGTTCAAAGTTAAATCTAAGTAATGTAACAGTTATGTATGATCGCCTTGCCGACATACCTAAGGAAGTATGTCGAACGGCCTAGCAAAAAGGTTGATCATTACTTGTGGGTAAAGTTGTACACTTCTGCAGAGTGTAAATCTAATCGATTAGCCGCGCTCGCGGTCATGGGCACTTGGTGAAGTCATTCCAATGTTAACTTTGATATTTTCTAAAATGGATTTGGGTTGGAACTTGTTTTGAAACTGGTTATGATTTCATATCAATGGATTGATATTGGTGAATGAATGATTATATCAATGGATCGACATTGTTGGATTTCATATGTGGATTATTGGATGAATGATTGTGTCCTCATGTTAACGGAACGACATTGATGGATTTCATGAATGGATTATGGATTTGGATAATGGATTATTGGATTCACAATGGACTGTGAGTATCTTTTATGCTTACTTATTTCTTATTAACAATCTTGCTCTTACAAATTCCGTTTGAAAATTTCAAATTGATTTACAAATTAAATTCTACTTTATGCAAATTAACCGTACAAACCTCCTTTGACATGGCTTGCACTTATTGCATTTGCAAATACCACCTTAAGTCTTGCGGAGTACGAAAGTACTCAACCTTGCTTATTTACTATTTTTAGATTATCGCGAAGTTTCGAAGAATATCATTGTCGCAGGTTGCGGGAACTTTATGGATATGCTCTTTCTGGGGATTTGAACCTTGTCAGTTGCCTGAGGGTCGGATGGGCACACTACAAGATTTTGATTCTTTCCGCTGCATTACTCTGAATTGTAAGACTTTATTAAGTATATTACCTTTATTATTTGTAATAAAGAATATGGATGTGATATCAATTGTTGTAAATGTGCGTGCTAACTACTGATCATGTGACTAGTACGGAATGCACATTAGATTTTCATTTTTGCATTTATGTAAAAATGGAGGTCACTACACTGCCTCACTCGCCGCTGCCGCCGATGGATCTTGCACCCGATCCGCTCACCACCTCCGCCACATTCCCCACTATTTCCGCCGCGGACCCCAACCCCAGGCCCCGCATCGCCAAGCCGCAGTGCCAGGCGACCGCCTTCTGATCGGACCACCTCGTTGCCTTCTCTACTAGATGGCGCCCCGGTGGGGAGTTCCCGAGCTTCATGTTGGCCAGCGTGGCCTGCTCCGGTTCGCGACCAAGCACCGCGGGCACGAGGTCGGCGGGATCGACTCCCGCGGCCTTCGTCTTCGACGGGGACGCGGCGTCTAGCTGCGGCGTCAAGGAGGATTCGTCATCGGTGAGCTCATGGAGTTCCTCTAGTGCCGTTAAGATTGTGTTTGGCAGCGGCGTGTCGGGGATATCGGAGGTGAAGAGAAGCTCGTCTTAAGTGATTCTTCTGGTAAACAAAGCGATGCCAATGCTGATGTTTCTAGAGGAAATGATTCAGTGCTGTAGATGAACGCCAGTGACAGTTTTAGTGCCTGCGAAAGCAGTTTGAACTTGCATGAGGTTTTCTGTCCGAGCATTTTTCATGAAGAGACCGAGCAGCTCAATGAAGGGTGTGGCGTACAGTCTCAAACAATAGGATGCAAGATTACAAAGACAAGCTCATCATTAGCTGGTCTGTGAAAACTGTATAGCATATATAGAATACAAAAAGAATGATTGGTCGACTATTAATTACCAACACTAATTAGGGATTTTGCTATAATAATGAGTCATATTTGGAGAGATATGGCTGGCTGTAAATTAGGAGAGAATAATTAGCTATAATGACCGGTCATTATTGGAGATTGGGGGTGGGGAAGAATGGACCGCTGCCACCAAGTGGTAATTAGAATAGTAGAGATAACTTATCAGGGATGATGCCTAATTGGATGTGTCGTATGTTTGAGAACGAGACACGAGATAGAGGGAGAAGGCTGGCCGTCTTACAGGAAACCGTCTAAGAGAGATGGAAAGTAGACACAAGGATTTATACAGGTTTGGGCGCTTAAGCGAGCGCCCTACTCCTGTCGGTGTGCTTTCTAGAGGGAGAAGGGACGGGTCCCCTGGTCTAGGCTCCCGAGGGGCATACCAGTTGGTAAATTTTGTATTCCAATGAGAGTCCTCCTCTAGGTATGGGTTACAACAGGGTTTTATAGGCGCCCAACCTGTTACACAAAATACCACCCTACCCCTACCACAGTGGCTTAAGCGAGGGCATCTTGGTCATTCCCGGGGAGAGGTAGTGGATCCCACGTCATCGTTTCATAAGGGCAAGGCTCTGACTCCGGGACCCCATGGGGGACTTTGGGACCCCACTTGGCGATTGGTCCCAAGCGCCTCGAGGGTGCCCACCTATCTCTATGGGCATCTGGGGGTGCTCTCTTGAACTAGGAGCCTAGCCAAGTGCCCTGTGACCAGGGGCTTGGTGAGATCCCTTGGGGGACTGACGACCTCCTAGATGCCTCCTCTAGAGAGCTCACGAGGGGTCTGAGGGAGTCACTCGTAGACGCCCACGGGGTAGAAGGGGGTTTTCCGTAGACGCCCGCGGAGTAGGGGCCTCCCGCAAACTCCCGCGGAGCAGGGGGTGCTTCCCATAGACTCCCGTGGAGTAGGAGGGAGTCACCTGCAGACTCTCATGGGGTAGGAGGGCACCTCTCGTGGCACGCCCGCGGGTGTAGGAGGGGAGCTGCGCCATAGACGCCCGCGGAGTATGAGGAGACCTCCCGTGGGGTATTACCTGGGAGTATGCATACCGTCTCATAGGGGTAAGTCTCTGACTTTGAGGTCCAACAGGGACCTCTCGTAGGGTATGCCCTGGAGATATGCCCGCGGGCATAAGGGGACCTCTTGTGAGGTATGCCTAGAGGGTACGCCCACGGAGCATAAAGGGAGCCTTCTCTCATGACTCTAGGAGAGCCCATGGGGTACTCCCGCGGGTGGGCTTTCCCACGGGGTATGAGAGGGGGTGCTCCCCTTACAATATCTAAGAGAGCCCACCGCTCAGCCCATATGTATATCCGGATATCCGACCCACCATTATCTGGATTATCCAAATCCGTATATGTATCTGACGTATAATGAGCTACCGAATCCGTATCCGACAAAAAAAATCCGTATCTGTATCCAATCCAATACTATCCAACAAATATCTGAGCTGACAGAATCCTTATCCAAAAATATCCGGATCGATCGAAAAATATCCGATCCGTTTTCATCCCTAATTAGAGGTCTGTCCCTTAACTCCATGAGTCACGCTTCGGTTACTTTCGTACGGAAAGACGCTAGAACTGAACGTAAAAATGGTTTTGTTTCCTCTCGGTGAGATCATCAAGGTGGAAAACAATTCACATCAACGGACTATTGAAAGCTTAATTGTTGAGAAATTTTATAGTGGATAACATAGGTAGTAAATAGTAGTAGTAGAAACTAAATCTAACCATCTATTTTTTAAGAGTATTTTAGACTTTTTCTATCTATTCATCAGGGGTATTTTAGAATTTTTTCCTAATTCGTTCACAGTTTTGGATTCACTGAATACCTGATGATCTTTAGAGGCTTCTTATCTATTCATCGTGATCACAGGACGTGTTTTACCGTAGAGGACAAATAGTATAAAAGAATTTTTTGCCCTTTTACCTCTCTCTGAATTTTACTACCAATACTACAGGTAGTAGTATAACTAGATCTAAATTGATTTCAACCATTTGATTCAAATGAATGGACGGCTTATATTGATTTTAATATGTAGAGTATTAATTACTTTTTCCTTACCTCAACCGTCAATTCTTTATCATTAATTTGCTTGAGAGGTACGACAACTCAGCCAAGAATTATCTTTCTTTTTTTCCTTTCTTTTTCATTTATGCCAATGAAACCAACCACAGCTTACTATATAAATACCACGGATATCTAGCACTCACCTCTTATCCTTCTCAAGTACTCCTGTAGCTTGCAGTGTTAGAAGGTGCATAGAAGAAAACAAAGCTTGATCTCTGATGAGCTGCTACTTTTCACAGGGATCCCTATTTGGGATCCTATGCGTATTGTTGGCCATATCTTGCATGTCCAATGGCTGTTTCGAGGAGGAGAGGAATGCCCTAGCTATTGAATATCCGCAGTTCATTGCTGGGCACAAACACAACTGTCGGGATGCCTCCTTCATGGCTAGAGAGTGATAACTGCTGTTCCTGGGAACGCGTCATATGCAACAACAGCACAAAACGCATATCCCATCTCTACCTCTCTAGGCTCTCTTTCCTCAGTGATGAATTCTCCCCTAAAACTGGATGTCAGATGAACCTGAATTCGACAGCCTTTTCAGCGTTCCCTGAGCTTCAGTTCCTTGATTTCTCTATGAACGATGGAACTTTTCACAGTTGGGAAGGTATGTGAGTACTTCCACTATACACATGCAAATCTCTTTTCATTTCACGTGAATATTAGGAGGGAGTGTGAAGATATTGAAAAGAGACTTATTCTGTTTATATGAAACAACTTGCTCAGGCCTGGTAGGATTAACCAAGGTTCGACATCTCAACCTCAGTAACAACTGCTTGAATGGTACTTTCCCATCATCTCTTGGGAAATTGGGTTCTTTGGAAGTTTTACATCTTGAGTTTACTGGTATGGTTGGAACGCTTCCGACTTCAGGTATAAACACGACCTTTGCTACAAATATTTACGTTTTTATGTTGGTGCAGTGTACTTATAACACACTCCAATTGCTTTGCAGCTTTCGAGAACCTCAGGAATATACGAGAATTGTGTTTGAGTTCCAATCAATTCAATGGAAGCCTCCCAGCATCCTTGTTTACACTTCCTCATATTGAACACTTGGATCTCTCACAAAATCTCATTGAAGGAAGTATTCCTATGAGCTCGTCTTCAAATCCTTCTTCATCACTTAAGGCACTAAACTTTTCTATGAACAGTTTAAGTGGTTATTTTTCATTCTTCTCGCTGAGAAACCTCACCAATCTCGAGATGGTAGATCTTTCAAGAAACGCTAAGTTGTCTGTCGGTGTTAATTTCCCTGGTTGGACACCTTCATTCCAATTGAAAAAGCTACTGCTCTCTGGTTGTGAACTTGACAAGAGCATTATTACAAAACCTCATTTTCTTCGTACGCAACATCAATTAGAGGTGCTTGATTTGTCCAACAATAACTTGCCTGGGAGCATGCCCAATTGGTTGTTTACAAAGGAAGCAAAATTACTTTACCTTAACCTTGGAAATAACTCGCTCACCGGATCATTGGACTCTGTATGGTACCCCCAAACGAATGTCCTAGTTATCAGCCTATCTATGAACCGCGTTTCCGGATATCTACCGGCCAACATCAGCTCAATGTTTCCAAATTTGACCTTTCTAGATTTTTCTTTCAATATGATTGCCGGAGATATACCCTCATCGTTGTGCAACATTAGTAGCATGGAAATTTTAGACCTATCAAACAACAACTTATCAGGTGAAATGCCAGCATGCTTGCTCACTAATTATACCAATCTGCAATACTTTAAGGTCTCCAACAACAAACTTGGTGGTCCCATACTTGGTGGGACGAGTCATTTGTCCATCAAGACCGGATTATACATGGATGGCAACCAATTTGAAGGACCACTACCTCAAATTCTAAAAATATATTTTGAAAGTGAAGGAACATTGGATTTCCATGATAATAAGTTGTCTGGTAAGCTCGATTTTTCGTTGTGGAACCTTCCAGGCTTGTGGACTTTGATTCTTGCTGGCAATAGTTTCACAGGTGAAATACATCCAAGCATTTGCAGTTTAACAAGCCTTGAGCTTTTAGATATTTCAAATAACAATCTTTCAGGGACTCTACCAAACTGTAGCAATCCAATAGCGTCTCGGTTTCTAAACGTCTCTGAGAATTCCTTGTCAGGCGATATACTGTCACACTTTTTCTTCGATAGCTCCGGTGTCACAGCTTTGGACCTCAGTCACAACCAATTCACCGGAAACATTGAATGGATACGATATCTAGCTAACATTAGGTATCTTTCCTTGGGCAGCAATAAGTTTGAAGGGCAAATTTCTCCCAACATATGTCAATTCCAATCATTGAGGATAATTGATTTATCAAACAACAGTCTATCAGGGTCATTGCCATCATGCATTGGGAACCTCTCACTTGAAGAAAATTCATATTATGCGCACTATTGGACCTTATTGTGTGG
This sequence comes from Guadua angustifolia, assembly GCA_036346375.1. Classification (NCBI taxonomy): domain Eukaryota; kingdom Viridiplantae; phylum Streptophyta; class Magnoliopsida; order Poales; family Poaceae; genus Guadua; species Guadua angustifolia. Next base: position 172,527 of record JAYEVE010000750.1, on the reverse strand, counting down.
GCATGTCTTCCAATATCTATCCTTCAGTTACTCCACTTGTTACGAACAAAGAGGCTTCAGCTTTGCTACTAAATGGAATCTTTACACATACAGGCGTAATTTCATCAATTGGTTTTCCGGTATCGACTTATCTTCAAACAAGCTGTCCGGAGAAATTCCTTGGGAGTTAGGAAATATGAACCACATCAAGTCGCTAAATATGTCCTATAATCTCTTTACAGGCCCAATTCCAGCAACTTTGGCAAACATGAGCGAGATTGAAAGCTTAGACCTATCTCGCAATAAGCTGAATGGACCAATACCATGGCAGTTAACTCATTTGTCATCACTGGCTGTGTTCTCAGTGGCATACAACAACTTATCGGGGTGTATACCAAACTCTGGTCAGTTCGACTCATTTGATATGGATAGCTATAAGGGAAACAACAACCTATACAAGGCGTCACAGGGAAGTGGATGCAATTCCATCCCAGGACCAGGCCCTTCGCCATTACAAGACAGTGATAAGAAAGCAGGTGATCCAGTCCTCTACGCGGTCGGTGCTGCCTCATTCGTGTTGACATTTTGGGCCACTGTTGCATTCATATTTTGCCATTCATTCGGTCGGCGTGTCATTCTAACACTGTAGCCCGTCAAATTAATATCCTCCTACGTGGCAGGCATATAATCATCAATAGTACAATTCTGCCTTAGTTTATGGAGTTTTTATAATGTTTATATTTTACTGAACTTGTATGCGCAACCTTGCTTACACGAACTACCACTGTACTGTACTATTTTATCCTACTGCAAAGCTGTCCCGTGCATGATTGTTTGTGATTGTGAGATAAATTTGAAAAGATGTCCACTGAACTTGAATGCCCTAGTTTGGTTGTGAATTGGGAAAATTTTCATTTCAATATCTTGGTATACCAGTTTATTGTAGAAAACTGAAGATAAGTGAGTGAAGGCGGTAGAAGAAATATTTGAAAAGCGATTGAGCAATCGGAAGGGCAAGCATTTATCCGTTGGAGGTTGTTTAGTCCTCAATTCCGTGCTTATCAGCTTACCCATATTTATGTTATCTTTTTTGAGATACTATATAGGATACTTAAACGGTTGGATTATTATAGATCCAGATTTTTCTGGCAAAGTGACATCCATAAAAAAAATACAGGCTAGCTAAGTGGGATATATTATGCCGACCTAAGGACCAAGGAGGTATGGGTATTTAAGATCTTGGTATCAAAAAATATCTACATACTTAGCAAATGGCTTTTCAAATTGCTAAATGATGATGGTGTCTAGCAAACTCTCCTCATAAGAAAGTATATAGGGAATAAGACTCTTTATCATGTAGAAAGAAAGCCAGGTGACTCTCATTTTTGGGCTGGCCTAATGAAAGTCAAACATCACTTCTTTAGATCTAGGTCTTTTCAACTTACTGATAGAACCCAAATACGATTTTGGCAAAATGTATGGATTGGGAACAACCTCTTCAAAGGTACAATATCCTCAACTTTATAACATTATTTAAAAAAATATACCATATAGTAGTGAAGTAATGTCCATTGTCCCACTCAAGATATCCTTTCAGAGAACCATTATGGGACATAATCTATTGGCCTAGCAAGAGCTTGTTGCAAAGATTGTTGTTTTACACTTATCACCAAAACGGGATACTTTTCAATAGCATCTTCATCGTAATGGATAGTTTATTGTTCACTCAATGTATACACTCATAATGCATCAAAATGTTTGGTTTACAAAATGCAGACAATTATAGAAGCTTAAGATATCGTTAAAAATAAAAAATTTATGGTACTTATGTTGTGATGTGATATCAACAAAAGATAATATATCTAAAAGAAACTAGAATGGTAGAAAAAAATATTGTTTTGTAACAACAAGGAAACTATACAATACCTCTTTTTGACAACCATTTCGCACGTTTTGCATGGCGTGTCATATAAGCGACTTTTAATCTATCACCTCCTAGTAGTATATAGTATAACCAATATATTTGGAAACTGGCTATTCGGGTTGGGAAAAGATTTAAAGGCTCACATTTTGGTTGTAGCTGCTGCTTTGTGTTGGTCAATTTGGCTATGTCACAATGATGTGATTTTTAAGAACCCAAAAAATTCTATTCCATTGCAGGTTATCTATATTTGCACCAATTGGTTGTGATCGTGGTCTGTGTTGCAGCCTCAAGAAGGAAGGGAAGTGGTGTTATTGGTATGCAACTCGCGGGAGATTGTGCTTCGAGATTGTAACATCCCGAAAAATTAAAAAAATAGGAAAAATAAAAGTTTTTAAATTTAAAAATAGAATTGAATAAAAATTTCAATTGAAGTCAAAATTTTAATTTAAAACAATATCTTTTCCTTATTTTCATGCTTCTAATTCTAAGAAAATAATGAATAGCAATATTAAAAGCCTAATCACGAAATTTTTACCCTAAAATCCTGACAACCTTATATAGATTTATTAAAAATATCAAAAATTAAAACTGATATTAGTGAATTTTAGAAAATTTGAAAACAGAAAACTAATAAAGTTAGAAATGCTAATGTCAGAATTTTTATAATTTATTTCTCAAAGATAAAAGTCTGAAAATTTTACATAAGCATTATTAACTCAAATTAATTTGAAAAACAAAATATCAAAAATAAATAAAATCGTTTGGATACTTTAATAAATCAAAAACAGAATAATCAGAAATTTAAAAATCACATTGTCAGAATTTTAATAAAATATCTACAAAGAGTATTTATCTGAAAATTTTCCTGAGCCCTTATCTTCACCTTGCCGACATGGGTAAAAATTTTCACAAATTCGGGAGTCGATTTTCCACCCGAAGCTTGCGGGGTAATCCTGAGCTGCCTAGACATTTCTCCAGTACTCGGTGGCTTACAAGTGGGCCCTAAACTACTGTGCAAGGCCAGCTGTCCCCTGCCGACCTTCTCTCTGCCAACTCGCCTCACACGTCAGCCTGTTTCCCGTTCTTTCTCCGTTTGAGCTGACTCGCCTCACACGTCAGCCTCGCCAACTCTGCTCGTTTTCTTCCGCACCAAGAACGCCAGAGCGACCAGCTCCTTCGCCGGTTCTGCTCTCTGCTAGCACCGGCTCATTGGGCGCAACCACTAGAGCAGCCAGCCACAACAGCCACTCGGCCCAAAACATTCCCAGCGCTAGTTATCTTCCTCCGCTCCGGTTGCCTTCGTCAAGCTCGGTAAGATCGTAAAAGGGAAGGATCTTGCGCGAAGCTCTGTGCTTTGAATTAAGTCAATCCGTTTGAGCTGAGGCTTCCCTGTGGTCGCAGGAACCCAACCCAAGCGCCGACGTTAGCTCTTTCTTCTCCGGCGAAGTGCAGCGCCAAGCTTCTTCTTCCGCCGTTAGTGAGAACACCATTTCGCATGTAATTTCTTTGAATAAAGTGCTAAAACGAGACGCTTAGGACCCACTGATGCTCCTGCCGCTAAGAATTAGATGGAAGAATTAAGCTTTGTGCATTTGTGCTCACCGGCCATGGCGTCCGCCGCTTCCGCACGGTGATGCGCCAATCCCGACCATCACCGGACAAATTAGCCTCGTCTCTGGGTGCGCATGAACCTCCTGATACTCTCCCTGGAACTTATTCGGCCTCTCCGGCTTCTCCTCGCCGGCGCGGCAAGCTCCCACCGCCGTCGCCATGCGCGACCGTGGGCTACCTAGCTCCGGTTGCTGTTAGCCGCGATTGAACCTACCCCTGGGTGCGCAAGTGGTCACTGAAGCTCTCCGTGGAACCCATTTACCCTCTCCGGTGATGCTTCGTCGCCGGCGAGCTCAAATCCGATCGGCCCTGTTTTCTGTCGCTGACATTCGGGACCTACTCGTCAGTCTCATGCCACCCCAGTCACTGTCGGATGGACCCCACCTGTCGGTTGCACTTGCATAGCCTCACTGCCGTGCGGGCCAGTCTTGTCAGCCGCACAGCGTCCTTATCTCAGCGTCGCTGTCAATTGGGCCCGGCATGTCAGTGCCTCAGCCGAATTAGCCTAAAACCAGAAAGCGTAAAGCCCTAGCGAAAGCGTACTTTGCCTTTTAAGTAACTTTTCCATTTTCTAGTATTTATCAGATCCGAAATTATTCAATTGCTCATAACTTTTGAACCATAAATAAAAAATTAGTGAAATAAATTCCTAAATTCGTATAAATTCCTGTAGATTCATAATATGCAAAAATATTTTGAAGTTCAACTCTGTGTATAATTTAAATTTAAATTTAAAGAATGGGATGAAAAACATGCTATTCATAAAATTTCTGCAAAAACTCTAAATTAAATAAAATAAATTTTGTTAGAATCCTTATGATATTAGGAACCTGAATATGCAAAAATAATTAAGGTACACTATAGGAAATATTTATGTTATTGTAAATAGCAAGAAAGTAGTATAAAATTTAATTAAGTAATTTTAGTTTCATGAATATGAAGTTATAAATAATGAAATACATGATATTGGTATTATGGAATTATAGAATAAATAAATACAACTCATGAAACAATTTTCAAAAGTTGTTAAAGAAATATGTACGATAAACTAACATGAATACATAATATCATAAAAAAGATCATAGCTAACTATATAAAATTAATTAAGATCCGAATCGTAAAATCTTAAGAACCCAACCTTAAATCATGCCTGCTTTCTATGATTTATTTATATTTGGATTTTATCTGATTTCTTTTTGTCCCTATTGAAACTTGTTATTTGTCATTTGTTATGTTCTTCGATTCGCGACGTGTAGAACCCGACGTCACTACTTCTATCGTCGACAGTGCCGGCATGACTACGACTTCGTTGTAAACAGCAAATAAGCAAGGCAAGCACCCTCCTTTGACCATGTTGATCCCAGTTTTATAAATGTTTTCATTAAATGTTTTTATTGCATGCGTATGTTCATTAAATTCTGCTATATTGTGGGTAATGGTAGTTATACCTGTTGATTCTTGAAACCTCCTTGATATAAATGAATTTGTGAACCTTGATACCTTAGAATCATGGTTAGACAATATATGATGTCAATCTGGGTATACACGATGTTGCTTAGCCATGCTTTAGACTTAGTATACATCAAATTGAGACATTGATCAAATGATATTTGGATATGCTGAGGCATGATGATGATTCTTAGACATGTTGAGACATGATGGTGATTTTTGGTTATTTTAATTAAAAATGAAAATAAAATTATAATATTGATGCGGGCAATTATTGGCAATAGCCTGGTGTGCATGGATTTATACGTAGTGTAGGGGGAGATTATTGCCTGTGTCGGATTAAGGACCGAACTATGGGTTGTTTTCAAGCCAAGATAACCGTGCAACCACAAGTGCTGGGATGGGGCAGCCTTAACTAATTAAATTGCTTAAAACTAGCTTTGCACATTGGTAGGCTGGAGTAGTACGAGCTGTTCCTTAATGGATTGCTCGAAGGGACGTCCACACCGAGGTGATCATGGAACCAACGTTTTCCGATACAACGGTGTACGCCGTATTTCTGGGGAAGTTCCATCATTTCTATGCTCTGAGTTCTTCTTCTAGGGTATGGATTTTCGTCCCGTGCTGGTGCAGAGTTAGGGTTAAGTAATCGAACAGTTATGTTATGATCGCCTTGCCGACATACCAAAGGAAGTGTGTCGAATGGCCTAGCAAAAGGGGTTGATCATTTCTTGTGGGTAAAGTTGTACAACTCTGCAGAGTAAAAACTAATTGATTAGCCGCGCCCGCGGTCATGGGCACTTGGTAAAGTCATCACATAGTTAGCATTTTATTTTACAAAATGTGGATGTTGATATATGCTGTCTAGCATCGTGATTTGGATTGGATATCCTTGTTGGAAAGGAATTATTTCGGATTGACACGTGATGTCAATGATTGATTCATGGAAATGATCAAAGGAACTGAGGTTCGTGAAATTTACTGTTTTATACTTATATATTAAACTGCTTTTATTTAAAATTCCGTTTATGTTCTACAATTCAGTAAATTCTTTTGCAAATTAGCTTTCTGCAAATTAACCATTAAAGCCTTTCCTTTGAAATGGCATGCATGTATTATAGGATTTGAAAAGGTCTTGCTGAGTACGCAAGTACTCACCCTTGCTTATATGTGGTTTTTAGGTGAAGAATCAAAATAGCTCGACGAAACTTATTCGACGCAGGATTCGGGAATGTTAACGAGTTTTCTAGGGATTATACCTTGTCAGTTGCCTGAGGGATTGTATGGGCATACTACAAGACTTTAATTCTTTCCGCTGTAATACTCTGAATTGTAAGATTCTATTGTATAAATTACCATTATTATTTGTAATAAACAGTATGGATGTGGTATCAATTGTTGAAAATGTGCGTACTAGCTACTGATCCAGGGACTAGTACTGTGTGCACATGAGATTTCTATTTTTGCATTTATGTAAAAATGGGGGTCGCTATAGAGATCTCTTCGTTAGCCATGGAAGTCGATTATGTGTAGGTTAAAACTTTTATTTTTTTATCAATGCTTGTTGAAACTTTTATGATAGGAAGCTCTTATGACAAATTTTTTACTGAAACTTTGTAATAATCACTACTACAGACTGCCTCATCCGCGACCCCCCATCACTGCCGGGTAGGTCCGAGCCGGTAGTGATAATATTATCACCGCCGGTTCCAAATTCAACCGGAGTGATAATATTATCACCGCCGTTCAAACTTCAATCGGCGATGATAAGAATAGTTTCAATTTCTCAAAGAATGGAGGTAATATCATTGCGGTTTAATAGAGAACCGCAAAGTGATAAGAAGATATTACTGCGGTTTATATGTAAAACCGTAGTGATTTATTATTGCCGGTTCTATAGTAAAACCGGCGGTGATAAGACCATTTTCACCGCCGGTTTTACTATAGAACCGACGATATTATCGTTTCCCCATTATTAGTTCGATGCAACATAATAAACATTGTAATTTATCTCGCATGTAACATATGAAAGCATAATTAGTTAAAAAAACAGAGCATATGAAAGCATAATTAGTTAAAAAACAGAACATATGAAAGCAAATTTGTAATTTGCGGGATATGTATTAATTAAAATAACATTTACAAAGCATATTTTGTTTAGCATTACATATTTAGTCCTAATTATAATAGTCTAATGGCGCGAAGCCCTATATCCAAAACTCGTCGTCGTCGTCATCCTCCTCCTCCTCCTCGTCGCCGGAGCTGCCGCTTGATGTGCGGCGGTGCTCGTCCTCCTTCTCATCCGAATCCGATTCGGTGGCGGAGTTGGTCTTGCCCCAACGCCGCAGTTCCTCGCCGCCGTCGCTGTCGTCGTCATCGCTGTCGTCATCCTCCTCCTCCTTTGCCTCCTCTTCCTCCTCCTCCGCCTCCACCTCCTCCTCCTTCTCCTCCTCCTTCTCCTCCTCCTTCTGTAGCGACGGATCAGTGGGGCTCTGACCAACACGTGCACGCTTCTTAGGGGGTGCCATTGTTGCAACAAAAGTGGATTGTGTGGGCCGCAACAAGAGTGGATTGTGTGGATTGTGACAAGAGTGGATTGGATGCAACAATCTGGCATTATATAGAGGCGAATGGGAAGGACAACAGCTTGGCGAGGAATGTGAAGCGCAACGGTTGGCGCGGCAGAGGAACGGGCAAGCGCGACGGTTGGCTGGCGCGGGAGTTGGAACGTTCGAGTATCACTGCCGGTTTGTATTACCAACCGGCAGTGATAACTGACTATCACTGCCGGTTAATACCTATAGTCGGCAGTGATATATTACTGCCGGTTTAATTTATAGCCGGCAGTGATATTTAAATTTTACTGCCGGTTCGTATATTCAACCGGCAGTGATATGTATTTTCCCGCGCAACGCAATTTTCCCCGCGTAGTATGACCTTATCACTGCCGGTTCTGCACAGAACCGGCAGTGATAAGGTATTTTCCCGCGTAATATGACCTTATCACTGCCGGTTCTTGGCAGAGCCGGCAGTGATAAGCTATTTATATAGCAATCTTCACCTGACCGACGCATTTCCGGTAAAGCGAAGAGAGGAGCGCTCTTTGCTCGGGTGTATTTTTCCTGGAGAGGTGCTGCCGAAATTTGGTGTCAGTATTTTGTTCATATTTTTCATCGAATCGACATCTTCTCCGACCGAGCAAATCAAAGAGGAGTCAGATTATCTTGGGGAGTTGTTCTTGAAAAATTGTATTAAAATTTTTCGAGGTTCTTGACTTGATGTATGTTATATTTGTCGTAAAATTTTACTTTACTTGAGTGCTATAGATGTTGATAATCGCGATTGTGCGGTGTGAACAGTTTATGTCAGTCTCGCTCAAATTAAGATCTAGTTAAATTATTGAATAAATTATAATTCACGCCGATTTTTAATAGTAAAGGATTGCTAGATGATCAATTATAAATAGTGAGAATTGCTAGTTGAATATTTAAATAATGGGAAATGGTAGATGGATTTTGCAATAATGAAAGTTGGAACATAAATAATTATTTAGAAATATATCCTTATATTCAATTATATGCTTGTTTGTTGTAGATTAATTTAATTTAATAGCTAGCGCTACATAACAAAATGAAATGAAGAAATCTTCTAAATAATTAAAAATGCTAGATGGATATTTAAATAGTGAAAAAGGTTTGATGTATTATATAGGCAAAATTGCTACATGTATTTGTAAAACTAATCATTTACAATTATATATTGTTATTTGCAGTAAATTCATATCCATTTTAGTGATGTAGTGGATGTTTAAGTAATAAAATTGCTAGATGGACAATTATGCATAATTGTAATTAATTTAATTAATGAAAATTTGTTATATGGATTTTTAATAGTAAAAGATTGCTAGATGATCAATTATAAATAGTGAGAATTGCTAGTTGAATATTTAAATAATGGGAAATGGTAGATGAATTTTGCAATAATGAAAGTTGGAACATAAATAATTATTTAGAAATATATCCTTATATTCAATTATATGCTTGTTAATTTGTTGTAGATTAATTTAATTTAATAGCTAGCGCTACATAACAAAATGAAATGAAGAAATCTTCTAAATAAGTAAAAATGCTAGATGGATATTTAAATAGTGAAAAAGGTTTGATGTATTATATAGGCAAAATTGCTAGATGTATTTGTAAAACTAATCATTTACAATTATATATTGTTATTTGCAGAAATTCATATCCATTTTAGTGATGTAGTGGATGTTTAAGTAATAAAATTGCTAGATGGACAATTATGCATAATTGTAATTAATTTAATTAATGAAAATTTGTTATATGGATATTTAATAGTAAAGGATTGCTAGATGATCAATTATAAATAGTGAGAATTGCTAGTTGAATATTTAAATAATGGGAAATGGTAGATGGATTTTGCAATAATGAAAGTTGGAACATAAATAATTATTTAGAAATATATCCTTATATTCAATTATATGCTTGTTAATTTGTTGTAGATTAATTTAATTTAATAGCTAGCGCTACATAACAAAATGAAATGAAGAAATCTTCTAAATAATTAAAAAATACTAGATGGATATTTAAATAGTGAAAAAGGTTTGATGTATTATATAGGCAAATTGCTAGATGTATTTGTAAAACTAATCATTTACAATTATATATTGTTATTTGCAATAAATTCATATCCATTTTAGTGATGTAGTGGATGTTTAAGTAATAAAATTGCTAGATGGACAATTATGCATAATTGTAATTAATTTAATTAATGAAAATTTGTTATATCCATTTTAGTGATGTAGTGGATGTTTAAGTAATGTAGTTTGATATAATTAATCGTAGATGGACCGAAGGTGGATGTATGACACGGACCGTCGTGGTGCGAGTTCTTTAATGGTGTGACTTGTTTTCGAATGCGGTGCGCACACAAGTCAAGAAACCCGGCGGACTATATGTGTTGTCTATGCGTTGATTGCAAAAATGAGAAGATGTTTTGTAACATAGAGTCGATACATGCACACTTGCTTCGAAGGGGTTTCAAGGTGGCTATACCGTTGGATCGAGCACGGTGAAGATGATATTATACATGAAGGGCAACACATTGATGAAGATGATATTGTACATGAAGGGCAACACATTGATGGAGATGACGGAGACAATGATATGACGCGGTGGAAGATGCGTTCGTTGATACCCACGAAGATGATCTAGATCAAATGTTTGCGTGATGGGGAGGGGACTTCACGAGTGAAAGGGAGTTTCAAAAGTTCCAACGTATGGTAGAAGACTCTACAACGCCATTGTACCGGGCTGCAAGGAGGAGCACGAAAGTCGATACCGTGCTTTCCTCTGCAGATTGAAGACAAGCAATGGTTGGTCCGATAAGAGCTTTCTTGGTGTTATGTCTCTTGGGGGACTTGCTTCCAGAGGGTAACGTGTTGCCTTCAACTACGTACCAGGCCAAGCAGGTTGTCTGCCCGTTGGGACTGGAAGTACAAAGAATACACGCATGTCCAAACGATTGCATATTGTATCGCAATGAGTTTGCAGACATGGATGCCTGTGTTGTTTGCAAAGCAAAGCGGTATAAGGGCAACGACAACGATATCGAGAACGAAGATGTCGGGGTGAGGCGTAAGAAGAAGAGGTGTCCCCGTAAGGTGGTGTGGTATTTCCCTATAATCCCCCGTCTGAAGCGATTGTTTGCGAACAAAAGGCATGCCCAATTGCTACGATGGCACGCCGAAGAGCGTAAGAAGGATGGAATGCTCAGACACCCTGTTGATTCTGTGCAATGGAGGAACATCGACAGAAAATATAAGAAGCGCTTTGCATATGATGTGAGGAATATAAGGTTCGGGTTGAGTACAGATGGGATGAATCCTTTTGGCAACATGAGTAGTCGTCACAGCACTTGGCCGGTGACTTTATGCATCTACAACCTTCCTCCTTGGCTTTGCATGAAGCGAAAGTACATTATGATGCCACTATTGATCCAAGGGCCCGCATAACCCGCAATGATATCGATGTGTACCTCAAACCATTGGTTCAAGATCTTCTAATATTGTGGACCGATGGTGTACAAGTATGGGATGAGTATAAAAGAGAAAACTTTATCCTACGGGCATTATTGTTTGTAACCATTAATGATTATCTGCTCTTGGCAACTGTCGGGCCGACGACAAAAGGCTTCAACGGATCGTCCCAAAGGTTCGGATGATACAAACTAGCCGGTGGGTCAAGAACAAAGAAAAATGGCTTACATGCGGCATCGTAGGTTCCTCCGTAAGGATCACCCATACCGCAATAATAAGAGAGCTTTTGACGGGACAAAGGAGATCAGATTAGCTCAAGAATCGGTCGGGAAACAGATATTTGCCATCGTAAAGGACCTTACAATTATTCACGGAAAGGGAGCCAAGCGGACATCTATTCCGACTTCCGGGATAAGGCTCCTTTGTGGAAAAAGAAATCAATATTTTGGATCCTACCTTATTGGCAAGACTGGAAGTTCGACACGCAATCGACATCATGCACATAGAGAAGAACGTGTGTGATAGCTTGCTTGGTATCTTACTGGACATACCTGGCAAAACGAAAGATACACTTCAAGTAAGGATGGACCTCGAAGATATGAAACTGAGGAAGGAGCTGCATCACGAAGAAATGGATACAAGCAAAAAGTACCTTCCCGTAGCCTGCTACACTTTGAGCAAGAAAGAGAAAATTAGCGTTTGTGAATGCTTGCACGGAATCAAAGTTCCGTCTGGTTACTCTGCTAACATAAAGAGACTAGTCTCAATGAAAGACTTAAAGTTAATTGGTATGAAGTCTCACGATTGCCACGTGATGATGACACAGATGCTTCCAATTGCAATTAGGGGGGTTCTGCCAGAGAAAGTCCGAGACCCAATTATCAAGTTGTGTTCATTCTTCAACGCGATTTCACAGAAGGCCATCGATCCATTAATACTAGACAAGCTGCAGGAAGACGTGGTTCACACTGTGTGCAGGCTTGAGATGTGTTCCTCCATCTTTTTTGATATTATGGTCCATCTCATTGTTCACATTGTGAAAGAGATACTGAATTCTTAGTCCGTATTTCTACATCGATGTACCCTTTCGAGAGATTCATGGGGTTATAAAGAAATATGTTCAGAATCAAATCGTAGGAAGGCTGCATTGCCGATGGTCGGGGAACCGAGGAGGTCATTGAGTTCTGCGTCGATTATATGGATCTCAAACCGATTGGTGTGCTCAGATATCGGCATGAGGGAAGGCTACAGGGAAAGGGACACTAGGCGAGAAATCAAGACGTACTAGCAATCTAGCTGCATTTACACAAGCACATTTCAGCTTTTGGGACAATCGGTTGTGGTGGCCCCATATGTCGACATGCACAAGAACGTGCTATCCAAAACAAACCTGTGGAGGTCGAGGGTTGGCTCGCGAGAGAACAGAGATAATTTCGGCGATTGGTTGTGTAGACACATGATGCGTACGGAGACAGACTGCACTCAGTTGAAATTGTTGGCTCAAGGACCGTCAACTACAATTCGGACATTCCAAGGATACGACATAAATGGTTTTACATTTTATACAAGAGCGCAAGATAAAAAGAGCACCAATCAAAATAGCGGTATCAGATAGATGCCTATGACAACAATGGAAATAGGCAAACCTACTACGGATTCATAGAAGAGATTTGGGAGCTTGACTATGGTCCTTTGAAGGTCCCTCTCTTTCGGTGCCAATGGGTCGACTTCCGTGGCGTGAATATCGACAAATCACGGCATCACTACCGTGGACCTCAAACTCGTCGGATCTGAGAGAAGAACCATTCGTACTTGCTAATTACATTACACAAATCTTCTTTAATGGCAATTCGGCTAACAAGGAGCGCCACGTGGTTATTCAAGGAAAAAGAAGGATTGTCGGAGTTGAGAATGTTGTCGACGAGGAAGAGTACAACCAATTCGATGAGTTTCCCCTTTTGGAGAGGACGTTGACCTAAGTACCATGGAAGATAAAGGATTTAAACTACATACATACGCGCGATCATAACGAAGGTCGAGTCGTAGCTTAGTTGTAGTAATGAAATGTATGCTTTCTTTTGTATGAACGACATGTTTATTTTCTCATATGTAACAATTAATGTAATATATGCAATAATGGAAATTGAGGTTATGCTTTCTTTTTATTAAATTGAAAGTTTTATCTGCATTTGGATTTTTGTGATTTTGAATGCACTTGAATTTGACAAAGATTTGTTGTTCAATTTGACACAGATTATTTGATTTTAGAAATATTAAAACAATTAAAAGTTAGCAATCTGATTTTTATATGAACGGGTAACTAGATTTAAACTGAAACTTTCATAAGTAACTAGGAAAATGGCAATGATGTTCACTTCCTTTACGTGCTAGTAGATCATGCTACTTGCTGCAATCCAACTAAGAAAAGTTTCCAAAATTCTGAAAAAAATCATGGATGTACATCTCATCTTACCCCATCTACATATAAAATTTCATGATCAAATTAGTCCTATATTAAGAGTAATAAAAAGACAAATTTTAACGAGAACATGGGCAAAGAGCTTATCACTGCCGGTTGTACAACGGACCGGCAAGTAATATTCCACTATCATCTTTGCGGTTGTACAACGGACCGCGAAGAATATTCTGACTATCACTTTTGGTTGTACAATGGACCGGCAGTAATATTCCACTATTCCACTATCACTGCCGGTTGTACAATGGACCGGCGTAGTAGTATCCACTATCACTTGCCGGTTGTACAATAGCCCAAGCGGTGATATATATCATCTTGCCGTTGGTATGACCAACCGGCGGTGATATTCCTCCACTATAAATAGAAACGCCGCCTTCCTCTCATTTACCTTAGCCCTAGCCGCGCCCTCCTCTCACTTTTACAGCTGCCGCCTCTGAGCTCCCCGACGCTGCGCGCCTCGGACCACCGCCGTCGGTTGTCGAGCTCCCGCCGCCGCCTCGACTCGGACGCCGTCGCCTCGGTACTCCCCGCCGTCGCCTCGACTCGGGTCGCTCTCGCCTCGGAGCAAAATTCAACTGCATTGCTTATTAGTATCAAAATTCAACTATACCTAATGGAGCATCATCATCTCTAATTTGCTATGGACAACTCTTGAACAAACCTGAACGTGCATTTATAATTATTGTAACTTTCCCCTTGTATCACTATGCTCGCCTATTCTTCATGAATTTTTCTACTTGTTGATATTGAGTTTCATGCACGAACAAACACACAAAAATTATGATGTACTGCCACTTGATGTCCTTTATTGATTCTCTGCATTTGACTTAGTTACTTCCTAGCATGTAGCCTCTATACTTTTAGCTACTACTTATGTTAATGTGATGTTTCAACAGGATCATATAATCTTTTAAACTTATAGGAGTAAATGGCTTGATAGAAGCATATACTTTCATTGTTGTGTACACCCAGCCCTGTTGTTTAAATATTGTTTGTGGTTTGTTAATCATTGAGTTTTTGGGCATTTGTGTTTGATCTTTTGGTTAACTCTCTTGATATATTAATCCTGAATTAATTTACTTCGCTGGGAATTAATCAATAACTAAGGTAAGGTTGTCACAAATTAGTCTATTACTCGTCCCTTGTGGCGAGGAGGGCCTTTGGGCAACCCGACATCTGAGAACACTCAAAATAAACAAGTTGAGCTTTATGCTAGTTGCCTTGTGAATTCACATCTGCACATGTGCTGTTTTGATCATTTTCTCTGTGGTTATTTATATTGCAGCCAAAAGTAAACTTCAATTTGGTGCTTTGTATATCTTCTTGAAAGATGTATACATGTGTTGTAAATATTTGTTTTGTGCCACTAATTGTAATAGTAAGTAGTTGTAGTTCATTTAGTTAATAGTTGTGCCACTAATTGTAATAGTAAGCAGTTGTATGAAATTTCAAGATTCATTATATCTGAGAGTTACAAAAAGAAAATTCGACAAGTTTATAGAGGTTAAACTTGCGAAATTTTCTCTTGTTTGTAACTCTCGATATATAATGAATTTGATCCTACAATTTTATGTGTATGTATATTTTGTTGACAAAAATGTATGTGTTTAAAAAAATAAGCCCTGCAAGTTCAATAAGCATGGGTGTCACGAGGCGTCCATGATCAATGAAGAAGCCATGAGGAACATACTAAGAAATGGACTTGGGACTTAGTTCTTTGTCTTCTTCCAAGTACCAAGTCCATAGGCTTCCTCCGCTCCTCTTCTTCATTGATCATGAGTCTGCGTGTCCAACTTTTCCAATGAAAAATTAGATAATTTTTCATTGGAAAAGCTTATTTTTTAAAAATCATTTTAGTGTGGAATATATTCTTAAGAATATATGATTTTTTTCATTTCGAGATGTATATGTATCATGTGATTTTTTTCTAATGTATAAGTATCATTTTAAAGTTACATGTGCACATGTTTGTAGCATGAGGTGACAACATCACTTATTCCTCTCAACTCTAGCAAATTACCATCGTTTGAATTCACAAGATTGATGTCATGTAGCAACCATAAATGAATGCAATATAATTAACCCAATAACATTTTGGATTGCTAGGAATGGCCTCGAATCAGGGACAAGTGCCAGAGGGTGTTCAGCCCTCGAATGTACACGAAGTAGGAGTGGGTAGCCCAAGTGGCTACTTGAACCTACAGGGTATTGATATGGAGCAAGCTGACGCCACAGCCATGGACCAAACTGACGCGACTGCCATGGACCAAGTTGACGCCACTGCCATGGACCAAGCTGACGCGACTGCCATAGACCAAGCTGACGCGACTAACATGGGCGAGGTAAAGTATTAGTACGTTGTGATTCCCAAAACATTGTAGGGTCATACGACTAATAACAAGATCCAATTGTAGGGTCAAACGTCTGGTGAACAAAGGCCGCGCGCAGGTCGTGGTCCGAGCAAGATGCCTAAGGGCGTTCACAACATAGTCCAGCTCTCGGAAGTCGGGAACTCGCTATACCACGTCGGCGTTAGCGCCAGACAGACAGACGACTGCGGAGTACTTGCTAGGGATAACGTGCCCATCATCTATAGATCATGGACCGCCGCGAAGGTGATCGATGGGTGGTTCCGATGACCTGAAGGACTCGCTATGGGGCAAGCTAAAACAAGTATTCCATTTCCCCCAAGGGTCAGAGTTGGTTGCAAAGAAACGTGCACTAGGTATCATGTGCACATGCTGGAAGAATTGGAAGACTCAGCTGAATAAGACCTATGTGAAGAAGAATGTCACGCCAAATTTTAACATGTTTTCAAAGATAAGAGAATTTTGGACGGACTTTGTGGAGTACAGGAATTCTGAAGAAGCCCAGACAGTGAGTCAGAAGAACAAGGCAAACGCGGATAAGAATATGTACCCTCACACACTAGGCACTGGTGGCTACGTGAAGAAAATACCGGCATGGGATAGGCGCGAACAAGAGCTAACCCTCAAGGGCGTTACTCCTGCGACGGCCGAGTT
This sequence comes from Guadua angustifolia, assembly GCA_036346375.1. NCBI lineage: Eukaryota > Viridiplantae > Streptophyta > Magnoliopsida > Poales > Poaceae > Guadua > Guadua angustifolia. Next base: position 156,010 of record JAYEVE010000750.1, on the reverse strand, counting down.
CACTGCACGATCAAAGCACTGGTTGCTTGGGAGGGGGACTTCGTCTCGAAGATGGCGGCTTGAGCCAGGGAGCGATAGAGCCCGGAGGTGTCGCAGAAAATATCGATGCTCACGTGGAGTCTTCCCAAGGGCTTTTCATCCCACGAAGGAGAATGATGAGTCGATGTTGCCACTGGTAACGAGGAGCATCTGGGCGCACCCGAGGAGTTGGTTTGGTGCCGTGGAAAGAAGGCTTCCCAGATGACGCATTTTTGTGCAAGCGGCGAAAAGAATAGGAGAATATGGTGCGCAAAGTCAAATACAAGATCTTTGTGGCAAGAGCATTAGAGGAAGAAGAGCGAAATTTGGATCAAGTTGTGGAGCAAGCGATAAGAAAGCTCTCGACTCACGCATCGCCACTCGATGACACCCACCAACCTCGATCCACGGTGTTCTTAAGAGCATTCAAGGCGTCATAACGATTCCGGAGAGCATCGACTCCATTTTCCATGGATGACATCACAGAACCGACACCGCAAGCTGCATTTGTCCGCACATGCCATTACCATCAAGGTGGCTGATGGCGGGGCTTGGCCATGCGCCTCGCAGTTACGCGTGACCGCCTAATACATCACTGGGATTCGCCAGGTCGGCGTAGACGAGTGTAGTCCGACAATATCGCAAAATGGAGGTAGAGATTCCTAGCGAGGACGGAAAAAACAAACTTGGAGAAAGCGTGCATGGCTTCCTCGCGTGGCGCAAGAGCTTGATTATGTTCGCTCGGACGATGAGGCCGATAACGACGACGACGATGATGAGCCGCACTCTCCACACGCAGACACATAAGCCACGAAAAGTGCAACTCCTCCGCCGGCACCAGTTAGGACAAGTCCAACTCCTCCGCCGGCACCATCCACAAAAGGACCAACTCCTCCGCCGGCACCAGCCAGGAAAAGTCCAAGTCCTCCGCCGGCACCATCGAGAAAAAGTCCAACTCCTCCTCCGGCACCAGCCAGGAAAAGTCCAACTCCTCAGCCGGCACATAAGAAGAGTCGAACATCAAGACCATCTCGAAGTCCGCGCCGTCTTGTACCAAATCTCGGTCATCTGTGAAGGCAACCTGACCTCGAAGAAATTACCGGCGATATGATGAAGAAGAACGCAAAGAGCAAGCGAAGGCGAGGTAACATCTCACTTCCAAAAGGTGCCATCACTCGAGAAGACTAAAGTCGATGCTAATGCGCAGGAGTTTTTCTTGAGTATGGCAAAAGCCAAAGAGACAGGCGGTCTTGAACCTTCGAAATGTCGGACTACGAGCGCATCTCCGTAAAGCAAAACTTGAAGATGGCTAGTCTTTGGCGTCGATGTCGCAAGCTCAAAAGATCTTCTTGAACAACATCGTAATTCGACCTAGGTCTAAGCCGGAAGTACATTAAGGGCAACCGATGGCTCCCCAAAAGATTTAGAGAACCTAACAACAAAATTGCAGCCGTCCATCGATATTACATGCAGCGATGCCAAGAGGGTATGTGGGCGATCCCAGTGAAATACAAAGATTCGGATTTTCACAATGGGGATGGCATGTTCAGTTAGAGTTTTATGAATTGTATATGTTGTACCGGCGGATGCTCGGGACGCCACATGGTCGACTGTGGACTTTGTAAGTCTCTATTTATATTATTGTATATTCTTCTACCGTTCAATCAGTATGTCTAACTTCTTTTTACATATGTAGAATGGAGATACGATTATGTGCAAAAAATAAGGATGAAGATTTAGGATTTCTCGATCCGGGGCTTGTTAACGAGAAACTCGTCCGTGATAACCCAAAGTTTGTTGAAGAATATTTATTTAAGACTTTCTTCAAGCTGAGAAAGAAAACCTCCGTACTTGTACCCTATAACTTTCAGTACGTATTACCCTACTTCTAATATTATTTTACTATTTTTGCGTGACACGGTGTGGGACTAATAGGCTGTGTTAACATATATGTCTAGTTATCACTGGGTCCTCCTCGTCATCGAGTTAGAAGCTAGCAGGGTTTATGTCTTGGACTCGTTGAGAAAAGATCTTCGTGAGTATGAACATAATTTTTGGAAGATGATGAACAGGTAAACTCGATCGTTGCGTTATTGCTCTAGTAATATTTTATTCTATTGTATTTAAGGTTAATTACTATTTAAAATCATTCACAGCGCATTCACACGGTATTGCAAGAAAGGTGGTCCGCATCTTCCCTACAGGACAACTTTCAAAGTAATAACAGACTTTCCATGCATGAGTGTAAGTTCAACCTTCATTAGTTATGGTTTTGGTGTTAATGACAAATCTAATTGTGTGTTAATGACAAATCTAATCGTGCGTTAATGACAAATCCAATATTGAGTTATTCCCCTAATGCGATATTGTTATTAATGTCAATCTTATATCGAGACTAACTTTGTTTGTTTAGAATATCTTTTGATTAGTCTCATCGCATGAAAAATGGAAAACCCAAGGTATGCTTGCATATTCATTCTAATATTAGGTGCATACTTTGGAGTCAAGTTGAAATATGAATGTCCCCATTATATTAACCACAAAATGTGCATTATGTTTCTCAATCCATATATAACATGGATGCACATACTTAGGGGGAGTTTGTAGTTTAACTTGATAGTTTCATTGTATTGATCTATTCTTTATTGACATATATAAGGATCAAGACAAAGAAACTAAATCCTTGAGTATATATTTGAATTGCCTAGTTATAAGTATACTCATGGTAATATAGGATATACTCCAACACGATCAATTTGAATATGTGCATATTATCTCCAAGTAAATCATATTTATGCACATATACATGTGGGGTGTATTCTATAGTTGATGATTTAGAGTAATGATCATTTCCATACAATTTACATATAATGGATCATTACTTTTCATCAACGTGAGTATATGAAAACTTGTGTAGTTAATATATACTCATATCAATTTAAATGATAATTTAAATTGAGTTCATTTGTCTCATTAATCATTAAAGAACACTTCATCATGTGTTGATGGTGCTCCGTGATTAATTAAGGACAAATTGAATAGTTCTTAAGTATAATAAAGCATGAGTTGCATTATTATACTTAAGACACAATTAAATCATTTCAATTGATTTAGGTTGTGCTCAATTGATCTAGAGGCATCCATTATGTGTGAATGGAGTGCAAGAGATAATTGAGACAACCATGCATCTTGGACTAACTATGTTTATGAGTTGTGATTGAGTTAGGTCCAATGATGGATGAGAACGGGACAAGGACGGCATCATGTGTTGATGGGCGTCAAGAGTGATCCCAAGAAAAGAAGTCGAGTTGATATCCCGGGGAGCAAATATGCGAGAATCATAAAGATCCCAAAGGGATTGCTTATGACGGCGAAGGTATAACTAGATAGGCTAAGGACTTTTGTAGTCTTTGTGTCTAAGGTTTTACCGCCGTACTATTAAGAGGGGTTGCCTCTTTCGCTTGAGTTTCATCATGTGTTGGTGATCTCATTCCGCGTTCACTCAAAGCTCAAATCTTAGTTGGATTTGGTTTTTGCATAAGAGTTAACCATTTGGCATGTGTTGCAAATGTGTTAAACTTATGCTTGGTTGTATTTGGTTTTCGCATTATGCTTTGATTTGCATGTGTTGCAAATAGGATAAGCAAGTGCGTTGGCTTTTGCGTGGAATTCACTTTTGCATGTGTTGCATTAGTTGAAGCTTCATGCCTTGGTTCGCAAAACATCTTTCTAAAACTTGTGTGTTTGTATGGAGCTAGAGGCTTGCATGTGTTGCGAGTAAAGAGCTCATACTTGAGATTTGGTTTTGGTGTTAGTTCGATTTGGTGTTGCATTGAACTAGAGAATTGCATGTGTTGCAATTAGAGAGTTCATGCTTCTTGATTTGATGTTGCTTGGAGCTAGACTTTTGCATGTGTTGCAAAGAGTAGTGCTCAAGCATGAAATGTGTTTATTGCGTTATTTGCAAGTTCAAGTGCGAATAAACTGAGGTTTATGAGTCCGGAATTCCGAGAGCATGTGAGTGGGGCTTGCAACGGGAGTTGGCAAGTTGACCGGGTCTTGTGTTGACCTTCACATGGCTAGGGGGATTAATTCATAAACTCGAGTTTGATTTGCTTAATACGATTTGCGAATAGTTCTTGAGTAAATTGAGAAATGCGTTTTTGCAATTTGGATTGAATTCTTTGAGCATGGGCTATTTTGGTGCAAATGTGTTTTGCACGGGTGTATGATCATGTGTTGATCATCTAGAAGCTCAAAGAATAGTGCTTGGAGTGTTGGAAATGAGTTTGTGAAAAATCCACCCATGAGTGGTTGGACCACCCCATGAGTGGTGTGACCAACCTTAGGGTTTTGAGTGGTGTGACCAATGGTTGGATGGTGCAACCGGTGGTGTGACCAATCGTCATGTGGTGTGACCGATTGTCATGTGGTGTGACCAACCCTAATTGTGGTGTGACCAATCGTCGTGTGGTGCGACCAACCATAGAGGTGTTTGCTGATTTTGTTGGGCGGTTGGACCGGAGGTCCATGCGGTTGGACCGGGCCTCCTCCCGTGCGCGTGTAACTTCCAGTGGGGCGGTGCGACCGTGCTGAGGCCGGTCGGACCGGGCGTGGGAGCGGTCGGACCGGCCCCCCGAGCGGCGCAATTTTTTCAGTGGCTGTTTCGTGCGTTTGCGGCTGGAGTTGAGCGGTGCCACCGGGAGCTTTCCGGTCGGACCGGCAGTGTGAGGTGCGACCGGGCTTAGTGCAGGCGGTCGGATCGGGTGGAGGCCGGTCGGACCGGGCCTCCGGTCGGACCGGGGCAGCCGCGGCGTGATATTTCCAGAACGTGCTGATTTAGGGTTTGTGCTGAGTTTTGGCTGGCGGTGTGACCGGCAGGTGGTCGGTGCGACCGGCCGAGCGGTGCGACCGGCTCGTGAGCGGTTGCACCGGCCGTGCAACGGTCGGTTTTCCGACCGTTGGCTGTGAGGACCGGTCGGACCGGCTGAGGCCCGGTCGGACCGGATTTTCCTGTTTTCTGCCCGTTTGGAGCCTCAACGGCTAGTTTTCCTTTGTGGGCTATAAAAGGGGACCTTGGGGGGCAAGGGCAAGTTGCTGGTGTTCTTGTGAGTTTTGTGGGAGGCTTGTGCATGTGTTGCACTCCTCAATTTGGTTCTTGAGCTTAAGAGTGAGACTAATTGCATTTGTTGCAATTAGGGAGTGGATTGAGTGCCTCTTGTGCATGTGTTGCACTTGAGGAGGCCTTGTGCATGTGTTGCACTTGGTGATCACCGGTTCGCGTTCGTTGTGCTCGGTGAGGTTCAAGCGGAGGAGCGGCTTGTTACTCTTGGAGGTTGCCGACTCCTAGACGGCGTGGGCGTCGTCTTGGGAGCTCTCGAGGTGTGAGAAGCCCGACGAAGTTTGTGAAGGTTCGGGTTGAGCCTCTGCCGAGCGTGAAAAACCACGACTAGTGGAAAGAGGCGGTGCTCGGCGGGAGCGGTCCAAGTGTGGGCTAGCCTCAACGTGGACTAGGGAGACCGCAAGTCTCCGAACACCACGGAAAAACATCGGTTGTCCCTTGTCTCTTTACTTTCAAGTATTTACCTTTTGCATATTATTGATTGCTTGAATGTATTAGAATTGCTTAGTATTAATTGATTGTTCAATTTAGCAATTCTAGTGTAGAGACTTAATTTAGATAGTGCACTAGTGAGCCTAGTTGATTTAGGCTTTAAATTGTCAAAACCTATTTATCGCTTCCGCATATATCTTTGATTAGGTTTTGACTTATGGGTGTATTAGAGCGAATTGATTAGAGAGCGATTAATTTTGTAAAACGCCTATTCACCCCCCCTCTAGGCGCATCCTCGACCCTACAATGAGACAGGACCAGGGAAATAGTTTATGCGCATACTACGTATGTACAAATTTACATTCAATTGTCACGAAGACTGTCGGCTATAACGAAGCCATGGTATATAATTACACATTCATGCCTACTTTTCTTTCATTTAACATCTATAATCATTAATTAAATTTCTCTTTTCTTCAATAACAGCGCTCCAAGCTGAGAACCAATCAGTTACTGTCAAAAGAAATTTTAGCAATTCAAGAGCATATCATTGGATTCATTGACGATCATGTCATCGATCCAAAGGGCGAGTTCCACACGGAAGCTTCGATCTAAAGTGAGCGAGATGTACTCACATTACATTTGTGAACAGACTATTAATTGTAAAAAACTAAATATTGTGATGCTTTAATATATTTTAATTATGATCTAACGACGCTTCATATACTATATATTTGAAGGCAACATATCATGTGCACACAGCCTTCCCGTGTACACATCGTGCACACCAACTAATAAAAGTCACGAAAACTACGAAAAAATTTGTAGATGTACTTCATAGATTACTCTACCTATGTATAAAATTGCGGTTCAAATTCAATACATATGAGGACTTACAAAAACTTTTTGTAAGTCCTCATATGTATTGAATTTGAACCGCATTTTATACATAGGTAGAGTAATCTATAATACATCTACAAATTTTTCAATTTGTCCTCACTGTCGGTTAGTTTAGGAACCGGCAGTGATATACACAGAATCACTTGTCGGTTCGTCAGATAAGCCGGCAGAGATATACATATATCATCTGCCGGATTCTAGGTTGAACCGGCGAGATAGTTGAGTATCATCGCCGGATGCTAGTGTAAACCGGCAGAGATAGTCTAATATCACTTGCCGGTTGTATAATGAACCGGCGGTGATAACCCCGAGTATCACTGCCGACCAATGACTGCCGGCGCCCATAACTGGCAGTAATGGCGTGGACAAACCGGCGTGATGACCTATTCGTAGTAGTGAATTGTTTAGTTGTGTGCATCTTATGATATAGAGACCGAAAGAAATAATCTTCCATTATCTAGAAAAACTACAACAACATGACCGGTGGTCTTCCAGCCGCAGGTTCAGATTTTACTACTAGTACTTAACTAAGGTTGATACATTTCATATTCGTAATTTTTATGCATCCTACATGCCTTGCAGCTTTTGAAAATCTTAGAAACTTGCGAGAATTGAGGGCTTATTTGTTTTGTTTTAATTCGGATTCGGCCCAAAAGCAAATTAAAACAAATAGCTCGATTCTCACAATCTAGCCCACCCATATACACTAGAATCCACAATCCATTTCATATGTGCTTTTGAATTCCAGTTTTTGGAGAATCAGTTTCTCTACAACCACATTTCAGAATCAGCTTTTAGAGAATTTAAAGCAAAATCAAACTGACTTCCTTGCCTTAAGATTCTTGATCTCTCAATAAATTCGTTCAGAGGGTGTATTCCAATTAGTTCATCGTCAGGACTGAAGAGTTCAAGAGTGACATGAATTCCGTTCCTACTCTATCTTAATTCTACTCTCTACATAGAGTCTATTATATATTACTATAAATACGTTGTTGTAGTCTACAAAAAAGCAAGAGCATCATTATAAATATCTTCTTACACAGTGATATTGCTTTCATGCGCCTGTGATTTTTCTCGAAAAAGTTTTCTATGTAAAATTTATATCCCTTATTCTTTTGATCCTATATTTTTATCATGTATTTTTATAACAAGTGTCATAACTTAGCGTTCAATATCCAAGTCGCTGCTCTTGGGAGGATAAGACTTCCAGAGACAGCTCTCTCATGGCAGCTACAGTACGACGTAAAATCAACGTCAACATAATCAAAAGTCGGCATCTACACATTTAAGGTTTCTTTCGGAAAAAAATCGTCCATCGAAATTGGTTGGCTCGGCGACTAAGCGTTCTACCAGTCCGTCCCAAGTGTCAGGCAGCAACAAAAAGTTAGCTCCATTCTATGATCGACAGGACGCAAAGCAGCTGCTGGCCGGAATTCGATATTTCAGTGCTATTTTAAAAAATTTTCTGAAATCCAAATAAAATTCAAAAGGTAAATTTGAAATCTGGTAAATTTGAAAACGAAAATTTTGAAATTTTGGTCCTTTTCAGCCCTATAAAAATGGTTTCCCAAAACTAGAAAAAAATTTAAAAAATAATGTCATAGCATGAAAATGAGTCTGCATGAGAACATTAAATTATAGCCACGACTACACATCAATCTTCTCTCGAATCTGAAGTCTAGCTACAACGTAGTACGACAGCAGAAGAAAGCAGAGCTTCTTTTGAGATGAGCTGCTGTTTTTCATGGGGATTATTGTTCTTGGTCCTATGCTTGTTGCATCCCATGCTGTACATGTCCTTTGGCTGTTCCATGGAGGAGAGAGCAGCGCTAATGGCTATCCGGTCTTCTTTGATGCGTTCAAACTCTACAGCGCCCTGTTCGTGGGGACAGGGTGCGGACTGCTGCTCGTGGGAACGTGTGAAATGCAGCGGTAACACACGGCGAGTATCCCACCTTTCCAATATCCGTGAGCGGCCGGCCTCCTTACAACATATCAGCTACAGAATTCTCTACAGTCTTTTCAACATTTCATGAGCTTCAGTTCCTAGATTTATCAAGGAATTCTCTCATATCGCTAAGTTTCGACGGTTTGTCGCGAACCTTCATTCCCTACATGTATGCGGTTGCTTCTTGCCTTCCCAAAATTAAATACGTTCGTAATTTGTACAAACAAAACCTCCACAAGCTTAGCAGGACTAACCAAGCTTCAGTATCTTAACCTGAGTTACAATTGGTTGGAAGCCTTAGATCTCAATTCTAAACCTTACGAAAGAAGCTCTTCTAGATGCAGATAGAGAAATACTGATACTGCTGAATAGAGAATTGGTATCTCGACTTTGGCTGCTTGCTACTATTATTTGTAACTGTTATCCAACCCTCACGCTTTGTAGCTTTTGAAAATCTTCAAAACTTGCGAGAATTGAATTTGAGTTGGAATGAATTCAACGAAAGCATCCCGATGTCATTATTTGCACTTCCTCACCTTAAGATCCTAGATCTCTCACAGAAATATTCATTCAGAGGACGTATTCCTATTAGTTCATCCTCAGCTCAGAACCAGTTTCATTTGAAGTACTAGATCTCAGCTGTAACAGCATGAGCGGAGCTCTTCCGACCGATCAAGGTACAAAAATTTGAAATTTCCTGCTTATATTAGCATAAACTAGCCGAATTTTCTCAGTATACATGCTTTTGTTTTGGAAATAGACTTGTATTTGTTATGCAACTTTGATGCTTATGTTTCAAAATAGAGTTATATGCCTTATTCAACTATAACAGCTCTAATATTCCTCATTATTATAATCTAAACCCACTAAATAAATGGTACAGATCTTTTCATTTTGCTTTTTAGAAAATTAATCGTTGTAAAACTCTACGGTGTGTGTGGTTGCTTTCATTCCCACTAAAACTCTAACTTTCATTTCCTATATGTGTGTGGTTGCTTCTTGCCTTACCGAAATTAAATACTTCATGCTTTGTACAAACAAAACGTACCTCTACAGGCTTAGCAGGACTAACCAAGCTTCAGTATCTCAACCAGAGTTACAATTGGCTGGAAGCCTTAGATCTCAACTCTAACCCTTTGCTCTTCTAGATGCAGATAGAGAAATACTGATACTGCTGAATAGAGAATTGATATCTCGACTTTGGTTGTTTGCTACTGCTATTTGTAACTGTTATCCAACCTTCACGCTTTGCAGATTTCAAAAATCTTCAAAACTTGTGAGAATTGAATTTGAGTTGGAATGAATTCAACGGAAACATCCCGATGTCATTATTTGCACTTCCTCACCTTAAGATCCTAGATCGCTCACAGAATTCATTCAGAGGACATATTCCTATTAGTTCATCCTCAGAACCAGTTTCATTGGAAGTACTAGATCTCAGCTGTAACAGCATCAGCGGAGCTCTTCCGACTGATCAAGGTACAAAAATTTGAAATTTCCTGCTTATATGAGCATAAACTAGCCGAATTTTCTCAGTATACATGCTTTTTAAACAATTTGAACACATATGCATATTGTACACAATATAAGTATTGACAATTTAGAATGCATATGACAATTAATTCTCCCCCTTAATCATATTAAGCTCCATTTTTATACCAAATGACATTAAGCTTCCTAATTCTCCCCCTTTTGGCATTAAACACCAAAAATGGATAAACACCAAAATTGGAGAAGCTTCCTAATTCTCCCCTTTTAAGCCAAAGAATATTATTTCTCTCCCTTTTTGGCAAACATAAGAAATAATTCTCCCTTTGACATTTCATTATTCTCCCCCTTTTTACTTTAATCATTCTCCCCTATTTAATTTTCTCCTTTTTAATGAAGGTCATTCAAGGATTAGAATGCATATTTATGACCTTGGAATGGAATTTGAAGAACTTTACGCCAAATGAAAAAGATAGGCGATGAAATCCCAAATGAAAAGGATATACAAGGAATAAAATAAATTTTCATTTGAAATATGGCCTGATATCAAAAGAAGAAAACTCGAAAAGAGACCATATTCGGGATTTTGAATACCACTTTGAAGGAAGAATAAGTGCTTGCAAATATGGATACCACTTGTAAAGATAAGCACTTTGCAAATATGGATACCACTTGTAAAGACAAATAAGCATAAAAAGCAAAGAAGGGGTATCGCTCGGTTTATTTGAAACACATTCAAATAATTTTGATACCATCTGTAGAAATAAGCATAGAAGGCAAGAAAAGGGTATCACACGGGTTATTTGAAACACATTCAAATAACTCACTCCTCATTTTATTAGGCTTTGCAAATTTTATCAACACGATTCTTTTCACGAATCCAACAATTTGCCTAAATGGGTCAAAGGAGGAACCCAAGAAGAAATAGATACCACTTGAGACAATAGATACCACTTGTAAAATTAATCTCAAGGGCTTTTGCTTGAAGATCCAAAAGAAATGAGCATTTGCAAGTTTTGATTGAAAAACAATGCTCAACATGAGATTTTCCTCTTTTATGTATTTCAACACATAAAGAATCTCACACGAGAATTCTTAAGCGGTTGAACTTACAATGCAAGCTTATGAGGAAAAATCTTACTCAAGAATGTGGGTATCGGAATGATACTACAAAGAGGCAATAAACATACCACTTGTAGGAAATAAACGAATTCTTGATACCACTTAAAACGGAATTCAAATACACAAGGATATCATATGAGAAGAACAAAAATATCATGATATCACTTGGAGAAAAGAATCTCAATTATACCACTTGTAAGCATATGGATGAATAAACGCTCAATTTGATACCACTTAGGATCAACTCACACAGAATTGATACCACTTGAAGGAATAATCGATAACATCGATGGGTATCAGAGCAATATAATCAGAGCATCATATACTTACTGGTATTGAAAACTCAAGAAGAATCAATAAAATCTCAAATGATTAGTATCAGAGCACAATAAAGACATGATATCACTTGGAAGCAATTAAGTGCCCAAAACTTGATATGAATAAACTCCCCGAGATATTCAACGAGTGAATTATGGAGTTATTTGCATTTGAATTGCACAAGTTTTGTCTTTTCGAAAGATCAAGTGAATATCACTCTTTAAACCAATAAAAGTGCTCAAACTGATACCACTTGAAAACTCGATCAAATGATTTGAGAAACTTTTCAAATTTGGCACAAATGAACTTTGGAATCCTAAGAAACTTTTCCAAAAAGAATTTTTGAAAAAGGAAGTATCAATCAAAAGATATCCCAAAAGAAAACTCTGAAAATCTGAAATTTCAGAACTCAGCGTGCCATGGCCGGTCTGACCGGTTGGGACCCGGTCCAACCGGCCCTAGGGCGGTGCAACCGCCCTCAGTGCGGTCCAACCGCACCTGGCAGCCCGAAAAACCCGACTTTTTGCAAATTTTAGCAAAAATGACTCAAATGAAGTTCAAAAATTATGAAATTTTGCAGCGATGAACTTTGGACTAATTAGAAGATTTTGCAAAAAGAATTTTCTCAAAATCACTTTTATTTCAAAAGATATGGCAAATTGCGCTTTGAGGCGAAAACGAAAATTGATTTTCACGAAAAGCCTCAAAATGCACTTCGGTTTGGATTTCATTGCAATTCCTTTTCCATGGCTTAGATAGGTGTATCAAGATTGTTTATAGCCAAGATTTATGATGAAACCCAACTCGAATGCCAACATTTGAGCAATATGCCTAAATAGGCCATTTTGGATCAAATCAAATCGTGTTTGAGCCAAATTCGATTTCAACATATAGTTTTCATTTTGAAAGCTTGTAAAACATTTGAAATACTTAATAGAATACTTTTTCAAAGCTTTTTATAAATTTGGGCCTTTTAAAATTGAATTTTGACTTTTGATCTAAATAGTCCAAATTGAAGAAGCAATAAGAGAACAAGTCAAAATCAACAACACAAGAATTCAATTAAAGCAAGGGGTAAGAAATTGAGATTTGAATTATGTGTATGAGTCTAAAATACCATTTTGAATCACAATTCTACACAAGAATGGATCCAAATGGAGAAACTCACTAAGTGCAATAGTATGACCGTTACGGGTCAAGTATAGTTTTTCGGCGAGTTTCAAAATCAAATAACTTTTGCTAGGTTGGTCTTTTGAAAAACTTTTGAACACGAAAGTCGTTAAGAATGACCAACTCTAGGATTTTCATTTTGGAATTATTTTCAAAATCCTTTTACTTTTATTTCTATGAAAATTATAAGTTTAAATCCAAAACAAGATACTAGTAACTAGATTTTGGAGTTAAAACTCATTTTCTTTTGAAATTAGTTTTTGTAAAGCCAAAACCATTGGAAAACATTTCAAAAGCGTTTGTATACATTTTTTAACTAATTTTTCACAAGATTAGTAATAGTATACAAAGTTTTGACTTTTGGCTAAATGGTTTGATTTTGAAATTATATATATGCACTTATAATTAATATGGGCACACGTAGGGATGTGGTACACATGAATATGAATTAACACTCCCCCTAAATGTGCCACTTCTACACTTGCTCAAGATTTGCAATAAGAGAATAGATAAGAGGCAAGAGCAAGTGGCCATAACAAGTAATCTAAATTGATATTCATTTATATTTCATTATAACCTACACAAGGCTATACGACATAAGAATCAATTTAAATACTTGTTACCCGAGATGGCATTGGCTTATGATAGACTTGATAATCTTCTTGCTTGGCACCACTTGTAGATGAGTGTAATCCTTCTCCTCTTGATGTACAAGCGTCCAATCCATCTCTTTATTGCCTAAAATTCTTTTAGGCGGTTTTTGGTACCCAATCCTTGTTGGGTCCGACAACGTTAGTCACAATAGATTTAGGAACCCAAATGGTCCTAATTTTAGCATTTTTAGATTGACTAACATGACTAGAAATAGTTTTGCGAGAATTATTCCTCCTAGGCAAATAATTGACATTTTTATGAATTGGCTTAGGAGGGCAATGATACTTTGCAAAACTATTTCTAGTTTGATCCTTTCTAAGCATATGATAATTAACATTATGAATTGGCTTAGAGGATCTAGCAAATCTAGCAAATGCTTTGCTATTGTTATTTCTCCTAAGCAATTGGTTTGAATTATATTGAGTTGGCTTAGGAGCTCTAACAACTTTAGCAAAACTATTACTAGATTTACTCTTCCTATGCATATGAATATTATTGTGAGCCGGCATAGGGGACTTGACAAGCTTGGCAAACACATTGCCATTCTTGTCCCTCCTAAGCAAATATTTTTCATTAATGAGAATAGGCTTAGGAGTTATACCTTTGGGACAATCCTTACCGAAGTGTCCCTTTTCCCGGCAATTGAAGCACGTCACGCTATTTGGTCCTCTCTTGACCGATTTGACTTGCTCCTTGCCGGCTTGCCTCATGGTTGGAGTTGTGGCCTTGTTATCCACTTGATTAGGGCACACGGAGGCGAGGTGGCCCTTCTTGTTGCAAGCAAAGCACTTGATGATCTTCGAGTGACGTGCGTTGTGCCTTGTCTTGCTATTCTCCCTCTTGGAGATGTAGCCGAGTCCACGCTTGTCTTGAGGCGCCCTTGGCTTGCTCAAGATTTCATCGAGGACGGCTTTTCCTTTGACGCATCTTTTCAAGTCATTTTCCAACCTGATGACTTGGGCCTTGAGCTCATTGTTTTCCTCTACAAGATTAGCATCTATAGACATAGAGGAACTAGAAGCAATTTTATTAGAGCAATAAGGCAAATCATCGCTAGAGGTGGACATATTAATTTTTGATGAATTGCAAGAATTAATATTTGAGCATGGCAAAACATCAATTAAATCACATTGAATTTCTACATCCACCTTAGACTTATAAACTTCATTGAGAAGGAGGGTTTCATGATTTTCTTTAAGCATATAATAATCACTTTGAAGTGATTCATGTTCATGCTTTAAAGTTTTATATTTAGTTTTCTCCTTCCCAAGATAATTATTGAGCTCCTCTAACATATCCATTAAATCATCATATGAGGGCTCATTATTATTTTCATCATCACTTACCTCATTTTTACCTTTTGCCATGAAGCAACGAATTTTTGATATAAGTGAAGCTTCGTCGTCGCTTGAGGCGTAGGTCGAGGTTGATGGAGATGCCGGTTCTTCACTTGATGTAGATGTTGATGAATCATCAACCGGCGTCTCTTCCTCATTGCAATCCTCAATTATTGTGGATGATTCAAATTTATCTTGAAGCTTGATCCACATTTCATGAGCGCTCTTGAGATTGCAAATGAGATTAAAAATATCTACGCTCACAACGCTAAATAAAACATTAGTAGCTTGAGCGTCGAGATGTAGACATTTCTCCTCTCCTTTAGTTGGAGCAATATCGTTAATTGGAGAAGAAATGCCGACATCTACGATCCACCAAATTTGTGGGCTCATGGATTTAAAATGATTGATCATGAACATTTTCCATGAAGCATAATTAGAGCCATTAAGCATTTGTGGATCGGTGGAGTGCACTAAACCGCTAGGCGCCATCCTTTTTACTCTCTAGACGGTTAAGCCTAAAATGAGAGTGACCGTGGCTCTGATACCACTTGTAGGGTCGAGGATGCGCCTAGAGGGGGGGTGAATAGGCGATTTACAAAATTCGATCGCTCACTAATCAATTCGCTCTAATACACCCCTATGTCAAAACCTAATCAAGAGTAATGCGGAAGCGATAAATCGGTTTTGACAATTAAAGCCTAAATCAACTAGGCTCACTATGTGCACTATCTAAATTATGTCTCTACACTAGAATTGCTAAATTGATCAATCAATTAATACTAAGCAATTCTCATTCAAGCAATCAATAATATGCAAAATGTAAATACTTGAATGTAAAGAGACAAGGGACAATACGATATTTTTCCGTGGTGTTCGGAGACTTGCCGGTCTCCCCTAGTCCACGTTGAGGCTAGCCCGACCACTCGGACCGACTCCCGCTCGAGTACCCGCCTCTTTCCACTAGTCGTGGTTTTTCACGCTTTCGCGTAGGCTCAACCCGAACCTTCACAAACTTCGCCGGGGCTTCTCACACCTTGAGAGCTCCCGCGCACGACGCCTACGCCGTCTAGGAGTCGGCAAACTCCAAGAGTAACAAGCCGCTCCTTCGCTTGAACTTCACCGGGCACAACGAATGCGCTCCTCGGTGATCACCTCGTGCAACACATGCACCAAGGCACCCTCAAGTGCAACACATGCACAAGAGCCTCTCAAATCCACTCCTAATTGCAACACATGCAATTAGTCTCACTCTTGAGCTCAAAATGCAAATGGAGAAGAGCAACACATGCACACAACTCCCACACACTCAAGAGAACCAGCAACTCTGCCCCCAAGCCCCCCAAGGGGGTATTTATAGCCTCTACCAAAGAAACTAGCCGTTGGGGGCAAGAATCCAGAAAATCAGCATAAATCCGGTCGGACCGGGCCTCGGCCGGTCCGACCGCTCCTCACAGAGCAACGGTCGGAATTCGGACCGTTGCACGGCCGGTCCGACCGGACTCCTCCCGGTCGCACCGCGAGGCCGGTCCAACCGCCTCTCTTCCGGTCCGACCGCTCGGCAAAATCGGCAAAACACAGAAATCACTCGACTCTGGAAAAAACGCGCCGGGGTGCGGCCGGTCCGACCGCACATTAGGCCGCCGGTCGCACCGCTCCACCGCGCCCGGTCACACCGGGCAAAACCCTAACTCGCGCCATGGATCGCATCGCTGGGTGGCGGTCCGACCGCCCCTCACGCCTGGTGGCGGTCCGACCGCCTCCATCCGGTCGCACGTCGCCACACACCCCATAGCGCCAGGGCGGTCCGGCCGGACCAGTTCGGTCCGACCGCCCGCTTTGGCCGGTCCGGCCAAGCCTCGGCCGATGGCACCGCCAACTGCAGAAAACTTGAAACTCTCAAAATAATTCTCCGGAAAATCAAATACTATTCTTTGAGCCTCAAGGATGATCAACACATGATCATTTACCCGTGCAAAACACATTTGCACCAATTCAAACCATGCTCAAAGAATTCAACCAAATTGCGAAAACGCATTCCGCAATAAACACCGAAGTTACGCAATCAACCCTCTAGCCATGTAAGGATCAACACATGATCCCGACACTTTGCAAAACACATTTGCAAATGCCAACACATGCTCTAGGATCGAAACGCATAACTCCAACGCTCATTTGCAAAACACATTTGCACAACCGCAATCAACTCCAAATGACGAAAACACATTTCGCCAAACAACTCAAGATCTATTTGCAAAACGTATTAAGCAAATCAAACTCGAGTTTATGAGATTAATCCCCCTAGCCATGTGAAGGTCAACACGAGACCCAGTCAACTTGCCAACACCCGTTGCAAGCCCCACTCACATGCTCTCGGGATACCGGACTCATAAACCTCAGTTTATTCGCACAACGAACTTGCAAATAACACAATCAACGCATTTCATGCTTGAGCACTACTCTTTGCAACACATGCAAAAGTCTAGCTCCAAGCAACACCAAATCAGGATGCATGAACTCTCTAATTGCAACACATGCAATTCTCTAGTTCCATGCAACACCAAAACGATCATACCAAAACCAACTCAACCATATGTGCTCTCTACTCACAACACATGCGAGCCTCTAGCACATACACAACCACAAATACCAAATTCGTGCTTGAGCTCTCTCCTTTTGCAACACATGCAAAACTTAGCTCCAAGCAACACCAAGGTTTTATAAAGATGTTTTTGCGAACCAAAGCATGAAGCTTCAACTAATGCAACACATGCAAAAGTGAACTTCACGCAAAAGCTAACGCATTAGCTTATCCTATTTGCAACACATGCAAATCAAAGCATAATGCGAAAACCAAATGCATATACTCTTTCATCTTTGCAACACATGCAAATCAGAGCATAATGCAAAACATCCAAGCATAGGTTTAATCCATTCGCAACACATGCCAAATGGTTAACCCTTATGCAAAAACCAAATCAAATAAGATTTGAGCTTTGAGTGAACGCGGATTGAGATCACCAACACATGATGAAACTCAAGCGAAAGAGGCAACCCCTCTTAATAGTACGGCGATAAAACCTTAGACACAAAGACTACAAAAGTCCTTAGCCTATCTAGTTATACCTTCGCCGCCGCGCAAGCAATCCCCTTTGGGGTCTTTATGATCATCACTTTGATATTCCCCCGGAATCTCTACTCGACTCCTCTTCGGGATCCATTCTTGACGCCCATCAACTCATGATGCCGTCCAAGTCCCGTTCTCATCCATCTTTGGACCTAACTCAATCATAACTCATAAAACATGTTAGTCCAAGATGCATGGTTGTCTCAATTATCTCTTGCACTCCATTGACACATAATGGATGCCTCTAGATCAATTGAGCTCAACCTAAATCAATTGAAATGATTGTAAATGTGTCTTAAGTACAATAATGCAACTCATGCTTTATTATACTTAAGAACTATCCATTTGTCCTTAATTAATCACAAAACACCATCAACACATGATGAAGTGTTCTTTAATGATTAACAAGACAAATGAACTCAATTTAAACTATCATTTAAATTGACTCTTCAAGTTAGAGTGTGAACTCCCCCTAAATATGTGCATCCATGTAATATATGGATTGGGAACATGATACACATTTTGTGGTTAATATAACGGGGATATTCATACTTTAACTTGACTCCAAAGTACGCAAATAATACTATGATGAACATGCATGCATACCTTGGTTTTCCATTTTTCAATGCGATGAGACTAAACAAATATATTCTAAACAAACAAGTTAGTCTCGATATAAGATATGTCATTAATAACAATATCGCATTAGGGGATAATCACAATATTAGATTTGTCATTAACAATAGATTAGATTTGTCATTAACACCAAAACCACAATTAATGAAGGTTGAACTTACAAGGATCAAACTAGAAATAGTTTTGCAAAGTATCATTGCCCTCCTAAGCCAATTCATAAAAATGTCAACTATTTGCCTAGGAGGAATAATTATTGCAATTCTATTTCTAGTCATGTTAGTCTTGTTAAAAATTCTAAAATTAGGACCATATGGGTTCCTAAATCTATTGTGACTAACATTGTCGGACCCAACAAGGATTGGGTACCAAAAACCGCCTAAAAGATTTTTAGGTGATATGAGATGGATTGGACGCTTGCACATCAAGAGGAGAAGGATTATATTGATCTACAAGTGGTGTCAAGCATGAAGATAATGAAGTCCATCATGAGCCTATGCCATCTCGGTAACAAGTATTTAAATTGATTCTTATGTCTTATAGCCTTGTGTGGGTTATATTGAAATATTAATGAATATCAATTTAGATTACTTGTTATGGCCACTTGCTCTTGCCTCTTATCTATTCTGTTAATTGCAATCTTGAGCAAGTTATGCAGTGGCACATTTAGGGGGAGTGTTAATTCATATTCATGTGTACCACATCCCTACGTGTGCCCATATTTATATAAATGCATATATATATAATTTCAAAATCAACCTTTTAGCCAAAAATCAAAATTTTGTATACTAATTACTATTCTTGTGAAAAACAATTTGAAAAGTGTATACAAATGCTTTCAAAAGGTTTTCCAATGGTTTTGGCTTTACAAAAACTAATTTCAAAAGAAAATGAGTTTTTAGCCCAAAATCTAGTTACTAGTATCTTGTTTTGGATTTAAACTTATAATTTTCATAGAAATAAAAGTAAAAGGATTTTGAAAATAATTCCAAAACAAAAAATCCTAGAGTTGGTCATCCTTAACAATTTTCGTGTTCAAAAGATTTTCAAAAGACCAACTTATCAAAAGATATTTGATTTTGAAACTCGCCGAAAAACTATACTTGACCCGTAACGGTCATACTATTGCACTTTGTGAGTTTCTCCATTTGGATCAATTCTTGTGTAGAATTGTGATTCAAAATGGTATTTTAGACTCATACACAAAATTCAAATTCATATATCTTACCCCTTGCTTTAATTGAATTCTTGTGTTGTTGATTTTGACTTGCTCTCTTATTGCTTCTTCAAATTGGACTATTTAGGACAAAAGTCAAAAATCATATTTAAAAGGCCCAAATTTGTGAAAAGACTTGTAAAAGTATTCTATTATGTATTTCAAATGTTTTACAAGTTTTCAAAAGGAAAAACTATATGTTAGAATCGAATTTGGCTCAAAAACAATTTGATTTGATCCAAAAAGGCCTATTTAGGCATATAGCTCAAATCGTGGCATTCGAGTTGGATTTCATCACATATCTTGGCTACAAACATTCTTGATACACCTATCTAAGCCAAGGAAAAAGAAATTGCATGAAATCCAAGCCGAAGTGCATTTTGAGGCTTTTCGTGAAAATCGATTTTCGTTTTTGCCTCAAAGCGCAAATTGCCATATCTTTAAAAATAAAATTGATTTTGAGAAAATTTCTTTTGCAAAACCTTCTAATTAGTCCAAAGTTCATTTCCTCAAAATTTCATAATTTTTTGGCTTCGTTTGAATCGTTTTTGCCAAAATTTACAAAAATCAGGGTTTTTTAGCCTAACAGGTGCGGTTGCACCGCAGGGCATGCGGTTGCACCGCCCTAGGGCCGGTTGGACCGGGCATGAGGCGGTCAGACCGGCCATGGCTTGTCAGCTCTGAAATTTTCAGGTTTTTCGAGATGGGCTTTGGGATATCTTTTAAATGGTACTTCCTTTTTCAAAAATTCTTTTCGTAATAGTTTCTTGTGATCCCAAAGTTCATTTTGTGCCAAATTTGAAAAGTTTCTCAAATTATTTGATCGCATTTTCAAGTGGTATCAGTTATGAGCACTTTAATTGGTTTAAAGAGTGATATTCACTTGATCTTTTGAAAAGACAAAACTTGTGCAATTCAAATGCAAATAACTCCATAATTCACTCGTTGAACATCTTGAGGAGTTTATTCATATCAAGTTTTGGGCACTTAATTGCTTCCAAGTGATATCATGTCTTTATTTTGCTCTCATACTAAATCTTTTGGATTTTATTGATCTTTCTTGAGGTTTTGATACCCGTGAGTATATTGCTCTGAGAATATTGCTCTGATACCCATCGATATTATCGATAATTCTTTCAAGTGGTATCAATCTTTGTGATTTGATCCTAAGTGGTATCAAATTGAGCATTTATTCATCCATATGCTTACAAGTGGTATATTTGAGATTCTTTTCTCCAAGTGGTATCATTGAATTCAAATATTTCCTACAAATGGTATTTCATTACCTTCTTGTAGTATTACTTCGATACCCACATTCTTGTTTAAGATGTTTCCTCTCAAGCTACAATTGTAAGTTCAACCGCTTAAGATTTCTCTGTGTGAAAATCTTTATGGATTGAAATACATAAAAGAGGAAAATCTCTTGTTGAGCATGGTTCTTCAATTGAAATTTTGAAAATGCTCATCTCTTTTGGATCTTCAAGCAAATCCCTTGAGATTAAGTTTACAAGTGGTATCTATTGTCTCAAGTGGTATCTATTTCTTCTTGGGTTCCTCGTTTGACCCGTTTAGGCAATTTGTTGGATTCTTCAAGAGAATCATATTGAAAGTTGCAAAGCCTAATAAAATGAGGAGTGAGTTATTTGAATGTGTTTCAAATAATCCGTGTGATACCCTTACTTTGTTTTTCACGCTTATCTTTACAAGTGGTATTTGTTTTTCAAAGTGGTATCCAAAATCCCGAATATGGTCTCTTTTTTCGAGTTTTCGTCTTTTGGTATCAGGCCATATTTCAAATGAAAACTTGTTTTATTCCTTGTGTATCCTTTTCATTTGGGATTTCATTGCTTATCTCTTTCTTGTGGTATCTAAAATAATTCCTTGCCAAGGTCATGAATATCCTTTTAAATTCTTATATGACCTTCATTAGATATGACCCCTAAAAGAGATTGTTAAATGCCAAAAGGGGAGAATAATTGAATAGTCAAAAGGGAAAGAATATTTAAATATGTATGCCAAAAAGAGGGAGATTGTTTTCGAGTAAATCTTATTGTTTTCCATTTTTGGTGCTTAATGCCAAAAGGGGGAGAATTAGGAAGCTTAATGTCATTTGGTTTAAAAAGTAAGATTAATATGATTAAGGTGGAGAATTAATATGCATATGTGTTCAATTAGCTTAAGTTCTCTCGATATGTTAATTTTAATCCAAATGTGCTCATTAAGCTTGGATTTGTCATTAATCACCAAAAAGGGGGAGATTGTAAGTTCAACCTTCATTAGTTATGGTTTTGGTGTTAATGACAAATCTAATTGTGCGTTAATGACAAATCTAATCGTGCGTTAATGACAAATCCAATATTGAGTTATTCCCCTAATGCGATATTGTTATTAATGTCAATCTTATATCGAGACTAACTTTGTTTGTTTAGAATATCTTTTGATTAGTCTCATCGCATGAAAATGGAAAACCCAAGGTATGCTTGCATATTCATTCTAATATTAGGTGCATACTTTGGAGTCAAGTTGAAATATGAATGTCCCCATTATATTAACCACAAAATGTGCATTATGTTTCTCAATCCATATATAACATGGATGCACATACTTAGGGGGAGTTTGTAGTTTAACTTGATAGTTTCATTGTATTGATCTATTCTTTATTGACATATATAAGGATCAAGACAAAGAAACTAAATCCTTGAGTATATATTTGAATTGCCTAGTTATAAGTATACTCATGGTAATATAGGATATACTCCAACACGATCAATTTGAATATGTGCATATTATCTCCAAGTAAATCATATTTATGCACATATACATGTGGGGTGTATTCTATAGTTGATGATTTAGAGTAATGATCATTTCCATACAATTTACATATAATGGATCATTACTTTTCATCAACGTGAGTATATGAAAACTTGTGTAGTTAATATATACTCATATCAATTTAAATGATAATTTAAATTGAGTTCATTTGTCTCATTAATCATTAAAGAACACTTCATCATGTGTTGATGGTGCTCCGTGATTAATTAAGGACAAATTGAATAGTTCTTAAGTATAATAAAGCATGAGTTGCATTATTATACTTAAGACACAATTAAATCATTTCAATTGATTTAGGTTGTGCTCAATTGATCTAGAGGCATCCATTATGTGTGAATGGAGTGCAAGAGATAATTGAGACAACCATGCATCTTGGACTAACTATGTTTATGAGTTGTGATTGAGTTAGGTCCAATGATGGATGAGAACGGGACAAGGACGGCATCATGTGTTGATGGGCGTCAAGAGTGGATCCCGAAGAAAAGAAGTCGAGTTGATATCCCGGGGGAGCAAATATGCGAGAATCATAAAGATCCCAAAGGGGATTGCTTGCGGACGGCGAAGGTATAACTAGATAGGCTAAGGACTTTTGTAGTCTTTGTGTCTAAGGTTTTACCGCCGTACTATTAAGAGGGGTTGCCTCTTTCGCTTGAGTTTCATCATGTGTTGGTGATCTCATTCCGCGTTCACTCAAAGCTCAAATCTTAGTTGGATTTGGTTTTTGCATAAGAGTTAACCATTTGGCATGTGTTGCAAATGTGTTAAACTTATGCTTGGTTGTATTTGGTTTTCGCATTATGCTTTGATTTGCATGTGTTGCAAATAGGATAAGCAAGTGCGTTGGCTTTTTATGTGAATTCACTTTTGCATGTGTTGCATTAGTTGAAGCTTCATGCCTTGGTTATAAAACATCTTTCTAAAACTTGTGTGTTTGTATGGAGCTAGAGGCTTGCATGTGTTGCAGTAAAGAGCTCATACTTGAGATTTGGTTTTGGTGTTAGTTCGATTTGGTGTTGCATTGAACTAGAGAATTGCATGTGTTGCAATTAGAGAGTTCATGCTTCTTGATTTGATGTTGCTTGGAGCTAGACTTTTGCATGTGTTGCAAAGAGTAGTGCTCAAGCATGAAATGTGTTTATTATGTTATTTGCAAGTTCGTTGTCGAATAAACCGAGGTTTATGAGTCCGAATTCGAGAGCATGTGAGTGGGGCTTGCAACGGAGTTGGCAAGTTGACCGGTCTTGTGTTGACCTTCACATGGCTAGGGGATTAATTCATAAACTCGAGTTTGATTTGCTTAATACGATTTGCGAATAGTTCTTGAGTAAATTGAGAAATGCGTTTTGCAATTTGGATTGAATTCTTTGAGCATGGGCTATTTTGGTGCAAATGTGTTTTGCGGGTGTATGATCATGTGTTGATCATCTAGAAGCTCAAAGAATAGTGCTTGGAGTGTTGGAAATGAGTTTGTGAAAAATCCACCCATGAGTGGTTGGACCACCCCATGAGTGGTGTGACCAACCTTAGGGTTTTGAGTGGTGTGACCAATGGTTGGATGGTGCAACCGTGGTGTGACCAATCGTCATGTGGTGTGACCGATTGTCATGTGGTGTGACCAACCCTAATTGTGGTGTGACCAATCGTCGTGTGGTGCGACCAACCATAGAGGTGTTTGCTGATTTTGTTGGGCGGTTGGACCGGAGGTCCATGCGGTTGACCGGGCCTCCTCCGTCGGCGCTGTAACTTCCATTGGGCGGTGCGGCCGTCTTGAGGCGGTCGGACCGGGCGTGGGAAGCGGTCGGACCGGCCCCGCGGCGCAATTTTTTGATGGTCATTTTTACGCGCTTATGGTGGAGTTGAGCGGTGCCACGGAGCTTTCGGTCGGACCGGCGGAGTGAGTGCGACCGGGCTTAGTGCAGGCGGTCGGATCGGGTGGAGGCCGGTCGGACCGACCTCCGTCGGGACCGGGCGGCCAGGCGTGATATTTCCAGAACGTGCTGATTTAGGGTTTGTGCTGAGTTTTGGCTGGCGGTGTGACCGGCAGGTGGTCGGTGCGACCGGCCGAGCGGTCGACAAGCTCGTGGCGGTTGCCGGCCGTCTGTGATCGGTTTTCCCGACCGTTGGTTGAGGACCGGTCGGACCGGCTGAGGCCCGGTCGGACCGGATTTTCCTGTTTTCTGCCCGTTTGGAGCCTCAACGGCTAGTTTTCCTTTGTGGACTATAAAAGGGGACCTTGGGGGGCAAGGGCAAGTTGCTGGTGTTCTTGTGAGTTTTGTGGGAGGCTTGTGCATGTGTTGCACTCCTCAATTTGGTTCTTGAGCTTAAGAGTGAGACTAATTGCATTTGTTGCAATTAGGGAGTGGATTGAGTGCCTCTTGTGCATGTGTTGCACTTGAGGAGGCCTTGTGCATGTGTTGCACTTGGTGATCACCGGTTGCGCATTCGTTGTGCTCGGTGAGGTTCAAGCGGAGGAGCGGCTTGTTACTCTTGGAGGTTGCCGACTCCTAGACGGCGTAGGCGTCGTGCGCGGGAGCTCTCGAGGTGTGAGAAGCCCCGACGAAGTTTGTGAAGGTTCGGGTTGAGCCTACGCGCGAGCGTGAAAAACCACGACTAGTGGAAAGAGGCGGGTGCTCGAGCGGGAGCCGGTCCAAGTGTGGGCTAGCCTCAACGTGGACTAGGGGAGACCGGCAAGTCTCCGAACACCACGGAAAAACATCGGTTGTCCCTTGTCTCTTTACTTTCAAGTATTTACCTTTTGCATATTATTGATTGCTTGAATGTATTAGAATTGCTTAGTATTAATTGATTGTTCAATTTAGCAATTCTAGTGTAGAGACTTAATTTAGATAGTGCACTAGTGAGCCTAGTTGATTTAGGCTTTAAATTGTCAAAACCTATTTATCGCTTCGCATATATCTTTGATTAGGTTTTGACTTATGGGTGTATTAGGCGAATTGATTAGAGAGCGATTAATTTTGTAAAACGCCTATTCACCCCCTCTAGGCGCATCCTCGACCCTACAATGAGACAGGACCAGGGAAATAGTTTATGCGCATACTACGTATGTACAAATTTACATTCAATTGTCACGAAGACTGTCGGCTATAACGAAGCCATGGTATATAATTACACATTCATGCCTACTTTTCTTTCATTTAACATCTATAATCATTAATTAAATTTCTCTTTTCTTCAATAACAGCGCTCCAAGCTGAGAACCAATCAGTTACTGTCAAAAGAAATTTTAGCAATTCAAGAGCATATCGCTGGATTCATTGACGATCATGTCATCGATCCAAAGGGCGAGTTCCACGACGGAAGCTTCGATCTAAAGTGAACGAGATGTACTCACATTACATTTGTGAACAGACTATTAATTGTAAAAAACTAAATATTGTGATGCTTTAATATATTTTAATTATGATCTAACGACGCTTCATATACTATATATTTGAAGGCAACATATCATGTGCACACAGGCCTTCCGTGTACACATCGTGCACACCAACTAATAAAAGTCACGAAAACTACTGAAAAATTTGTAGATGTATTATAGATTACTCTACCTATGTATAAAATTGCAGGTTCAAATTCAATACATATGAGGACTTACAAAAACTTTTTGTAAGTCCTCATATGTATTGAATTTGAACTCGCAATTTTATACATAGGTAGAGTAATCTATGAAGTACATCTACAAATTTTTTCAATCGTTGTCACTTGTCGGTTAGGAACCGGCAGCGATGATACTCTGATCACTTTGTCGGTTCGTCGTATAAGCCGGCAGAGATATACATATATCACTGCCGGATTCTAGGTTGAACCGGCAGAGATAGTTGAGTATCACTGCCGGATGCTAGTGTAAACCGGCAGAGATAGTCTAATATCACTGCCGGTTGTATAATGAACCGGCAGTGATAACCCTGAGTATCACTGCCGACCAATGACTGCCGGCGCCCATAACTGGCAGTAATGGCGTGGACAAACCGGCAGTGATGACCTATTCTGTAGTAGTGAATTGTTTAGTTGTGTGCATCTTATGATATAGAGACCGAAAGAAATAATCTTCCATTATCTAGAAAAACTACAACAACATGACCGGTGGTCTTCCAGCCGCAGGTTCAGATTTTACTACTAGTACTTAACTAAGGTTGATACATTTCATATTCGTAATTTTTATGCATCCTACATGCCTTGCAGCTTTTGAAAATCTTAGAAACTTGCGAGAATTGAGGGCTTATTTGTTTTTGTTTTTAATTCTGGATTCTGGCTCCAAAAGCAGAATTAAAAACAAATAGCTCGATTCTCACAATCTAGCCCACCCATATACACTAGAATCCACAATCCATTTCATATGTGCTTTTGAATTCCAGTTTTTGGAGAATCAGTTTCTCTACAACCACATTTCAGAATCAGCTTTTAGAGAATTTAAAGCAAAATCAAACTGACTTCCTTGCCTTAAGATTCTTGATCTCTCAATAAATTCGTTCAGAGGGTGTATTCCAATTAGTTCATCGTCAGGACTGAAGAGTTCAAGAGTGACATGAATTCGTTCCTACTCTATCTTAATTCTACTCTCTACATAGAGTCTATTATATATTACTATAAATACGTTGTTGTAGTCTACAAAAAGCAAGAGCATCATTATAAATATCTTCTTACACAGTGATATTGCTTTCATGCGCCTGTGATTTTTCTCGAAAAAGTTTTCTATGTAAAATTTATATCCCTTATTCTTTTGATCCTATATTTTTATCATGTATTTTTATAACAAGTGTCATAACTTAGCGTTCAATATCCAAGTCGCTGCTCTTGGGAGGATAAGACTTCCAGAGACAGCTCTCTCATGGCAGCTACAGTACGACGTAAAATCAACGTCAACATAATCAAAAGTCGGCATCTACACATTTAAGGTTTCTTTCGGAAAAAAATCGTCCATCGAAATTGGTTGGCTCGGCGACTAAGCGTTCTACCAGTCCGTCCCAAGTGTCAGGCAGCAACAAAAAGTTAGCTCCATTCTATGATCGACAGGACGCAAAGCAGCTGCTGGCCGGAATTCGATATTTCAGTGCTATTTTAAAAAATTTTCTGAAATCCAAATAAAATTCAAAAGGTAAATTTGAAATCTGGTAAATTTGAAAACGAAAATTTTGAAATTTTGGTCCTTTTCAGCCCTATAAAAATGGTTTCCCAAAACTAGAAAAAAATTTAAAAAATAATGTCATAGCATGAAAATGAGTCTGCATGAGAACATTAAATTATAGCCACGACTACACATCAATCTTCTCTCGAATCTGAAGTCTAGCTACAACGTAGTACGACAGCAGAAGAAAGCAGAGCTTCTTTTGAGATGAGCTGCTGTTTTTCATGGGGATTATTGTTCTTGGTCCTATGCTTGTTGCATCCCATGCTGTACATGTCCTTTGGCTGTTCCATGGAGGAGAGAGCAGCGCTAATGGCTATCCGGTCTTCTTTGATGCGTTCAAACTCTACAGCGCCCTGTTCGTGGGGACAGGGTGCGGACTGCTGCTCGTGGGAACGTGTGAAATGCAGCGGTAACACACGGCGAGTATCCCACCTTTCCAATATCCGTGAGCGGCCGGCCTCCTTACAACATATCAGCTACAGAATTCTCTACAGTCTTTTCAACATTTCATGAGCTTCAGTTCCTAGATTTATCAAGGAATTCTCTCATATCGCTAAGTTTCGACGGTTTGTCGCGAACCTTCATTCCCTACATGTATGCGGTTGCTTCTTGCCTTCCCAAAATTAAATACGTTCGTAATTTGTACAAACAAAACCTCCACAAGCTTAGCAGGACTAACCAAGCTTCAGTATCTTAACCTGAGTTACAATTGGTTGGAAGCCTTAGATCTCAATTCTAAACCTTACGAAAGAAGCTCTTCTAGATGCAGATAGAGAAATACTGATACTGCTGAATAGAGAATTGGTATCTCGACTTTGGCTGCTTGCTACTATTATTTGTAACTGTTATCCAACCCTCACGCTTTGTAGCTTTTGAAAATCTTCAAAACTTGCGAGAATTGAATTTGAGTTGGAATGAATTCAACGAAAGCATCCCGATGTCATTATTTGCACTTCCTCACCTTAAGATCCTAGATCTCTCACAGAAATATTCATTCAGAGGACGTATTCCTATTAGTTCATCCTCAGCTCAGAACCAGTTTCATTTGAAGTACTAGATCTCAGCTGTAACAGCATGAGCGGAGCTCTTCCGACCGATCAAGGTACAAAATTTGAAATTTCCTGCTTATATTAGCATAAACTAGCCGAATTTTCTCAGTATACATGCTTTTGTTTTGGAAATAGACTTGTATTTGTTATGCAACTTTGATGCTTATGTTTCAAAATAGAGTTATATGCCTTATTCAACTATAACAGCTCTAATATTCCTCATTATTATAATCTAAACCCACTAAATAAATGGTACAGATCTTTTCATTTTGCTTTTTAGAAAATTAATCGTTGTAAAACTCTACGGTGTGTGTGGTTGCTTTCATTCCCACTAAAACTCTAACTTTCATTTCCTATATGTGTGTGGTTGCTTCTTGCCTTACCGAAATTAAATACTTCATGCTTTGTACAAACAAAACGTACCTCTACAGGCTTAGCAGGACTAACCAAGCTTCAGTATCTCAACCAGAGTTACAATTGGCTGGAAGCCTTAGATCTCAACTCTAACCCTTTGCTCTTCTAGATGCAGATAGAGAAATACTGATACTGCTGAATAGAGAATTGATATCTCGACTTTGGTTGTTTGCTACTGCTATTTGTAACTGTTATCCAACCTTCACGCTTTGCAGATTTCAAAAATCTTCAAAACTTGTGAGAATTGAATTTGAGTTGGAATGAATTCAACGGAAACATCCCGATGTCATTATTTGCACTTCCTCACCTTAAGATCCTAGATCGCTCACAGAATTCATTCAGAGGACATATTCCTATTAGTTCATCCTCAGAACCAGTTTCATTGGAAGTACTAGATCTCAGCTGTAACAGCATCAGCGGAGCTCTTCCGACTGATCAAGGTACAAAAATTTGAAATTTCCTGCTTATATGAGCATAAACTAGCCGAATTTTCTCAGTATACATGCTTTTTATTTGAAATAGACTTGTATTCTTTATACAACTTTGATGCTTATGTTTGAAATTAGAGTTACTTACGTAAAAAAATAAAGTTATATGCCTTATTCAACTATAATAGCTCTAATATTTCACATTATTATAATCTAAACCCACCAAATAAATGGTACAAAACATTTGATTTTGCTTTTTAGAGAATTAATTGTTGTAAAACTCTGTTTGTAATATTTTAATATTATATATTATAAGAAAAAATACTCACTCTGTTTCCTTATACTTGTCACTTGTGACCAAACTTTCTTTCTCAAATACTTGCATAGAAAAACAATAATCATTCATTTATATCATTATCATGTCGATCTTTCGCTATTGCAATGTTTGTCTGTGCAACATACTAATAACGCATAGCATGTAGCTTATACTGGCATAATCGAGTAAACACCAGTCAATAAATCACCCTTTTAATCCTTCCATCCCATGGAGGGCCACCAAATAAAGGATCAAAATGTTCTCTTTTTGGTGAGAATTTTATATTCTTTTTTTTTACTTAGCTGGTTAAAAGAAATATAATATCTAGGAGACAAACTAGATGGGATTAAATAGCGGGTTTAAAATCACCTTTGACCAAAACCATGTTTTATGTAAAATTGTGAATCAAATCGGTTTTACACAATTAAGATCTAAATAATCTTGTCTCACTATTTGCACCAACAACCGAAGTCTATGTCAAAATTTGCAATCCTAGAGTGACAAGCAAGCAATTTAATTCTAGAAAAGTAAATTGCAAGAATGTAAATAAGCACAAGGAAGCAAACCGCACGATAACACATGATATTTTTAGTGTGGTATTCGGAAACTTGTTAGTCCCACCTAGTCCAAATTGTGGAAAGCCCAAATGAATTATACCGGCTCCATGAATTAAGCCAAATTCCTCGAATTCACTAGTGGTAATTCTTCCCTTCTCCAGGTTGGTGAGCTCCAACCTTGACAACACACCAGACCTTCTCAAAAGCTTATTGCGAAGATCATCGGACCACGACTCTTTCAGACCGTCTATGTGTCGACAAACACTAAGAGTAACAAGCCAAGCCTCTTACTTGATCCTCACTAAGTGCAACATATGCACAAGTGAATACTCAATCCATCACTAGAAGCAATACAAGCAACTAGAAACATTTTACCTTGCTCACAAGGTGCAACACATGCACAATTGAGAGGAGAAGCTCGCATTAGCTCAAGAGAGTGAAATCGAATGCCCAACCTTATTCTCATCCGGCCACATGGGTATTTATAGCCCACACATCAAAGATTAGCTGTTGAGCTCGAAATGAGCATATTTCAGCAAGGGACTGGTCATACCATCAACTAATGGATGGTTGGACCAGCCTCATGTTCCAATATGTATAAAATTAGCCATTAGACACAGTCCCGGCCAGACCGCCCTTGCAAGCACAAGTTAGACCGCATCGACTGGTCAAACCACTCCACACAAGATCTCAAAAACCAGGGTTTTGCTAGAATATCCGAAACACACAGAACGAACATTTCGGAATGATAAGCGGTCAAACTGCCAACTAATAGCTGGTCAGACCATTTTGAGCTGTTAGACCGCTCTCACAATGGAGGCCAGACTGGTCCTACTTTTCAGCACGGTCGACATTTAGGAAAACGGTTATAACTTTTGACTTTGATGTCAGAATTGAGTAATTCTGGACTCTGTTGAAAGCTTATTCAGAAGGTTACACACCTAACCTATTTCCATGATCTTAAACACATTAAATCAATGCATAAATTATAAGCACTCCAAAGAGTCACCGCCATGGTCTAAGTCCAAGGATAAGATCAACAACAAATCTTAGATCGTGCCAAGGTAGGATATATGAACTTCAACAATTAGAAAATTTTAGTATCGTGCCACAAGGAGTCACATGCTACAAAGAGCAATGCATGAGCCTCAAATAATTGCAATACACATTCACAAATAATACCATCATGCCATAGAGAGATAGAGCAAGCGGGATTGAACTATCAATACATGATAAGACTCAAGATACTAGATAAGATTTCTCTTAATAGTATGACAACCTACACTAGTAATCCGACCTCCCAACCAAATACCGATACCTGTAAAAGACTATGAACATATCTTTATCCTATGCTAGTTATACATTTACTTTGTGCATCCACTTGGAGTTTTCACTTGATGATGATCATCTTCTGTTCAAGTCCGAGTCCATGTCTTGTTCATCAACACATGATGAATTACCTTCACTTCAAGATCTTATCTTGATGATTATCAACACATGATAACATACTTCATTCCGAACCTTGACATGATGACCATCAACACATAATATCATCTAGAGTCTTCATCGTTATTGGACTTAACCTATTTCACCACCTCATAGAAAATATTAGTCCAACACATCTGGTTATCACTAATGACCAAAGCACACCATTAACACATAATAGAGGGACTAGATCCTTTTGAGTATATGTCAACTACAAAAGAGTCATATACTCAAAGGATGTATTCCAAAGTAGAGATTCTCGATATATGTGGATAAAAGAGATCAGTATTAATGAAACCATAAAACATAGAGTGAACTCCCCTATACACACACAAACACACGAGTTAGAACCAATATGCGCATATCAAAATTAGACTTGTAGCAGAGTTTCAACCAACATTTTGGATCCGAGGAATGCAATAACATGAATGAATATGACAACGAATGCATACCTTTGAGATTTCTATTTTTCCACCCAAATAAGAATAACCAATATTATACTTAACAAAGGAGTTAGTCTCACATTTAGATTTGTCATTACTCATCAAAACCAAAAATCAATTTAATGGTGTTTGAACTTACAGGTTTTGGGTTGAAATTCATATAGAAAACCAATTTATAATTTTCTTTTAATTATTATTCCTAATTTTTGTTTTTTAAGGATTTGATTTGGAATTCATAGGAAAATCAAATTGGTAATTTTCATTTATATTTTATTATGAAGTTTAGCTAATTTGGGTTGTACTTGAATGAACTCTTTCATTTCATTTGCTAATTTTCATTTAATTATTATTCCGAATTTAGCTATTTATGGATGTTACTTTGGAAGTCATATGGAAATCAAATTGCTATTTTTTTTCAAATTTGTCTTTATTTTTTTTGTATTTGATATGAAATCTTTCTTTTAATCTGAGCCATTATAACTTGGGTCTGCCAGATAGATGATTAGATCTTTCTCTAAGCGTATAATTAGTATATATGTGTGTGCACGTGTATAGATAGATAGATTTTGATATCTCTAAATCAACTATCAAATCTAAGCCTTGAAAATTAGCACCCACCAAATTAAGGGCATAATGTTTTACTTTTTTATGAGAATTTTTGGCATATTTATCTTTTTTTTTTCTTAGCAACTCTAAAAGGTCATCTTCGACTTTTAGTATATAATATGATAGATAGATTGTCAATTGGTATTGTTATAATCTAGACCCACTAAAATAAACCATATAGATTTGCCTCTTTTTCCTCCAATTAACGTGAAAATTTCTAGCCTTCAGAGCAAACATGGTGGCTTCTTTATAATGTTAGGGTAAAATAGTATGTGCTGCTCTGCTTATAATTGTTATACATATTTTTCGCAGCATTTGAAAATCTCAGGAACCTACGAGAGTTGCATTTGAGTTCCAATAAATTCAGTGGAAACCTTTCAACACTCCTGTTTTCGCTTCCACATATTGAACTGTTGGATCTCACAGAAAATCTGTTTGAAGGACCTATTCCTATAAGTTTATCTTCAAATATTTCCTTGTCTCTTAGGAGTCTTCGGTTTTCTCGGAATAATTTGAGTGGTAGGTTTTCATTCTTTTGGCTGAGGAACCTCACCAAACTCGAAGAGATACACCTTTCAGAGAATGCTAATTTAGTTGTTGATGTAAATACTCCTGGATGGATACCTCCGTTCCAACTGAAACAACTAATTAAGCTGTCCGGTTGTGACCTTGACAAAGGCATTATTTCAGAGCCACATTTTCTAAGCACACAGCGTCATTTGGAGGTGCTTTATTTGTCCAACAATAACTTGTCAGGGAGCATGCCGAACTGGCTGTTCACAAAGGAAGCAACTCTAGTTATCCTTAGTCTTGGAAATAACTCGCTAACTGGATCTCTAGACTCAATATGGTACCCCCAAACTTCTCTACGAGCTATCAGCTCCGTATTGCAGGGCAGCTACCGGCCAACATCAGCTTAATGTTTCCAAGGTTGTCTTACCTACAATTTTCTGACAATAACATCTCTGGAGATATACCGAGGTCGTTATGCCACATCAATTTCATGACAGATTTAGATCTATCGAACAACAAATTTTCTGGTGAACTACCTGCTTTCATGTTGTCTGATTTTCCCAAGCTGCGGATCTTGATGATCTCAAACAATCAACTTGGTGGTGTGATGCTTGGTGGGATGAATAGTTTGTCCATTGTGTTGAAATCATTGTACCTAGATAGCAACAAGCAGCTTGAAGGAACACTACCTCGTAATCTATCAGGGCGATTGAGAGTCATGGATTTACAAGATGTAGGATCGATATATACTAAACTAGAGCAATCAGAGGGGAAGGGGGTGAATGAATGCGCAGAAGCTAAAATCAAATTTTTGATAATTTGTGAAACACCCCAATTTGGACTCAAATTGCCTGATTTGGATTCGACAAAAATAGAGAGATATACATCCACTAAAACAGTAATGCCTGAAGATCCTACCGTTGGATTAATGTGAAATTTTAACTGTAGAAACTAGATTCAATTTAAAAATTAACACAATAGAAATCGGCTTGATCGGATCTACAGATCTAAAGATATTACCTTCGCAATTTGACTATATCGATAATGACGAAAATTGATCTAACCCTAATTACGAGATTAATCAGGATTTATGAGGAATTAACCAATCAAACTTTTCAGATCAATTACTTGTTGCCCTAGACAGATTTTGAATGGATCAAATCAAAATTATTATGATTAAACTATGAATCAATCTAAAAATAAAATAGACATAGAAACGAAGAACGAAAACGAAAAAAATGAGATTACCAGCACATCGATTTGCAAATCGTGATTTTTATTGCCGAGATGTCCGTCGCTGGAAAGAAATCACGGCCACTCTCCAGCCGCAATGTTGCATGCATAAGATGACGCACTGAACTTCTTCTAGTCGCGCATGTTAGCCGCCGCTTCTTATGCAAGCACTCACGAAACTTGATTTGTTTTCTTCACGCCAACCGAATCAAGATGCCAGGAATCTCCAGAAAACTCAAGCAACAAGAGACAAAAACACCAGCAACTAATCGCCGGCCAAAAATCTCCCGCACTCATGCATGCATGCAGCGATCAGCACTTTTAGTCACCAAGGACATGCATGCATGCACATGAGAATTTCTAGTCACGCATGCACTCACGCCAGGAAGACAAAATTAACGCAAGCAAGCCAAAAAGTTTCCGGCCACCAGGACAAGCCAGCACGTCTTCACTCTTCACGCCATGCACTTCTAGTCTCCAGGCTCGATCCTTGCATGCATGCATGCGTGTGAGACCCCGTTCTGATGAACAGGAACCTCCATGTGATTATTGTGCTATTCCCTGGATCAGTAGCTAGCACTCATATGTTTACAACCATTGGAAATCACAACCATACAATAAATAATAATTAAGCGGAAACGATTATACAAATAAATATTACAACTCAGAGGAATCTAGCAGCAAAAGAAGCAAGCCTTGTGGTTTACCCATCCAATCCCGCAGGCAAATGACCAGGCATAACTCCTTAGATAGAATACGACGAAGAAAATCCCGCAACTTACGATGAACAACTTCGAAGCTTCGCATTCTAAACCACCTACAATATAATTAGGCAAGGGTGAGTACGATACGCACTCAGCAAGACTTGAGCAAATCCTACCATACATGCAGGTCATTCCAAAGGAGGCTACTACAGTTAATTTGCATAAAGCGAATTTGAATTTGTAAATCAAGTTATTTGCAAACGGAATTTATAAGAGCAAAATTGATTGATAATAAATAAATAAAGCATAATAACACTCACAGTCCTCCATGACGTGAGCGACGAATCATTCACATTCCTGAAATCCATCAATGTCGGCCCTTTGACATAAAACACAGTTGCAAAAACAAATGGTACCAAGCCCTTTTGAAATAATAAACATTTAACATGTGCAAGTTCACCAAGACACCCATGACCGCGGGTACGGCTAATCAATTAGATTTAAACTCTGCAGAGGTGTACAACTGTACCCACAAGGAATGATCAACTCACCACGTCGTAGTGGATCGCCATACAAGAGTATGCGAATGAGCGATCATACATAGTCATTACATTACCTAGACATGGCTTTGACCAGCCGGGACGTTAACCCCGCCAGAGAACCGAAACACACACGCGAGTCGTGGATCCACTTCGATACACCAACACAACACAACGTTTCAACACGGCGTATACACCATTGCATTAGCAAGTAGACTGACGGAATACCCCGTCGGGTAGACTGACCGAAAACTGTCAATGCGAGCTCCCGCCTACCAATGTACAAAGCCATGTCTAATTAACATAACAAGCTATGGCTACCCCATTCTCACCCTTGTGGTTTGTACGGATTTTCTTGGATCATACAACACGATGCTCGTTCCTTAATGTTGACACGGGCGACACTCCACCCTACACTACGTGCAATTCCATTCGCACATCCGGCTATTGCCAATAATCGCCCGCATCAAAGCATAGTTTTATTTTGGGTTTTTAATCAAAGTACTAGCAACCATTTTCCCAAAAATGATCATTCAGGTTTAGGTAAAACATTTCAAAAACAGTTTAATCATGATCATCTGTTCCTCAGATACTAAAGCATGGCTAAGCAGGTTAATATGATCGTATATACCCACGATGACATTAAGAGATGTCTATCCTCAAGCTATGGTTATCAAGGTTCACATTTCCATAATTATCAAAGGAGGATCACAAGACAACAGGTATAACTACCAATCCACGAAATAGCAATTTACATAAAGTAAACGCATGCATAAAACAATTTGATGCACAAAAGGAATATAAAATACTGGGATCAATATGGTCAAAGGAAGCTTGCCTTGCTTAATTGACGAATACGACGAAGACGAGGATTGCGGCGACGACGACGAAGACGAAGCTAGAGACGTCGGGTCTACTCGTCGAACAACGGAAAATAACGCAAAGCAAAAGACTGACTTCAATAAGAGCGAAAGAAATAGATAACAAGAATAAATAAACTCTTTACAAGAAACAGGGATTGCTCTTTATGAATTTATTAATCTTATTTTATGAATTCAAGATGCAACGATTGGTTGGATTAATAGAATTAAGCATTAGTTGCAAAGTTCCATTGATTTACTATTCACAATATGAGTTCTGCTAATACTTATAACTTACAGGTTTTGCTTTATGAGGATTTAGAGTCAAAGCAAGATAAAATAAGAATACTTCTCAGATTGCGGTCGATTACATCCTAAAGATCAATTCTAGACTATTCTTTACATTATTCGCATTTAGATGAGTTACTTTGCGAGTTAATGAAAATGCTTAAACGATCACATTACATTATGAATGATTAGTTCTTTATCTTTAAATGGTTTTGCTTAGAATTAGTTTCATGCAAGTTAAATCTGTTGATTTAGGCTACTGATAACATTTCTATCATATTTGAGAAGGTTCTGGTGATAAAAACAACTTAACTATACGTTTCCTTCATTATTACCTAAAGTTTATTCATTCGCATTAAGGCCTAAAGTAATGTGATTACTTAGGGTTATTCAGCTATTAAGATTAATATGCAAATTATGATGAACTAAGGTTATTTCTACATAATAAGATGATTTATACTTTTTATAACAATCCTAAGCTGATTCCATAACTTTTAGGCTTTGGCTGGTACATTATATTCATTGGTTAAAAGCCAATATAGTATCAAGGTTCACTTTACAAGAAATCGGATTGAACATGTGTAGTCAACAATTATCACTTAAGGTTATTTAACCTACAAGATTAATATGCAAACTTTAGCAAAATGAGATTATCTTTTCCTACCAAGGTAGTATATACTTTGGAGAGTGCTACTGAGCTAATTTCATAAGTTTTACGATTTAGTTGAGATATTATATTCATTGTTGAAATAGCTTAAGTGGTACTGTAAAGTTAACGATAATCGGACTCGGCAGGAAAGTGAAACAAAAGGTTAACACTTAAGGGTTTTGAACTAACAATATTAATATGCAAACCTTAATGGAATAAGGTTCTTTTTATAGAATATGGTAGTATAAACTTTGTAGAGTGTTACTAAACTGGTTTTGCTGATTTTAGTATTTGGATGAGTTATTTTATCTATTGTTGAAATAGCCTAAATGACCATATGGGTAACATTGAATCGGCCAAGCTTCATTTTGAGTTTCTAAGGGGGTGTTTGGGACAGCTCCAGCTCCACCAAAATCTGTGGAGTTGGTGGAGCAGGGTATTTCTAACTCCAGAAATTTGTGGAGCTGGAGCTGTGGGTACATTAAGAGTGTTTAGGTAGATCATCTTGTTTACATTTTAGACTAAAAATATAAACTTAGTTCACTCTATTTTAGCCTATAAGTTTCAGCTCTGAGTTGGAGCTGGGATCTGGAGCTCTCCCAAACAGGGCCTAACTACACCATACATGCTCTTTGATTCATTTTCCAGGTATCGACCGAATACCATCCTAGGAACGTTTTAAAGTTGGTTTAGCATTATTTCAACTTTAATTGTAATAGATTATCTATTTACTTATTGTTGCAATTAACATTTTCTTTCATTAAGAACATGCAACCTAAATCTTATTTTAAATGTATTTGCATACATGGATCTGCATTGATGTCAGGAGACTAACACAAAGCATTTCCTAATTTTATAAGCTTTTATGCTCTTGTTTCCATTAATGGCCATATGAAGATTTACTAATATTTCTTTGAACAAATGAATTAAACTTAGTTCAAAATTAAATGTATTTGTATATTTGAATACATCCTGATCCTAAACTCCCATGAATATTAACTTCATCATTTCATTAATTATTGCACGCAAATTCTCATTAAAACCATATTAGCATTAAAATCAAGGTTTAAATTAAATATTAATCCTATACTTCAAAAACTAAATATTTTTACATATTTAGATTCTTATTGATTTTAGATGAGTATATAAATTTGTCCTACTGAAATTTGATTTAAATTGCAAAAGATATTGATCTTGACTTTCATTCGGCATGGAATTGGAATTACAAACTGAAAATACGTTTTGTCAATCTGAAAGCGCCTTTGGCTCGGCTTCTTCTTCTACCTCAACCGATGGTTCCAGCGCAAGACGAGAAAAACAGGGGACTCCTAGGGCTGGTCGGCGAAGGTGCTCAATGGTCTTCTGGCGGCACCAGGAGGATCAAGACGACAAGGAGAGCTCGGGGTGAAGTCGATTCACGGAGAGGACGAGAGGCGGTCTGGCTTGATGAGGAGGCGGCGGAAATGGCGAGAGGACAGGAGAAAACAACGGCGTGAGAGCTTGAATCGGTGGCTGGTGAGCATCGGGGACACTGGGAGTCTATTTTTGGGGCTTACCTGGAAGGAGAAACTCCGAGGAGCTCCACCCACGGCGGCCGGCTTTGGAGAAGAAGGCGCAGCGGCGGCGGCCTGATTTCGCATGGAGGAGACCAGATTTTCTTGAGGGCTTTTGATCAGTGGTGCGTGGTGATGCTTCGGCTCAGAGGAATTGGAAGGAGGATCACTGAAGCTCCCGCATTTTCCCTCGCACTTGAGCAGTAGAGGCTTCGGCCGAAGATGGAAATGGAGGGGAGTTTCTTGCGCCTGGCTTAGGGAGAAGGAAGGAAAGGTGAGGGAATGAGGGAGAAGCCTCTTGCGAACACTGGGTGCAATGCATAGCCAAGAGTTGCAGGAGTGAGGGATTCGTGGCGGCGATCGGCCGGTAGTCGCCACTCGGCCGGGAGAGGTCTCGATGGATCGGCGGGTGTGAAGAACGGGGTTGGAAGAAGAATCTGGAAGCAGGTCCTGGGTCCATTGATAGTGACTGAAGTTCCTTCATTGTGCCAACGGAACGGAGTAGCAACGGATGGCCCACACGGCGATGAATGAAAAAGAGAACCGACTTGAGGATTGACTCGGTTAAGTGCACTGATCTTGCATTGATTCACCAGCTAATCTTCATAAGAGACTTTTCATACTTTTTGTGTAGTTTCTTCTGGAAGTAGATGGTCTCCAGTAAAAAGTTTAGATCGAAATAGTTTGTAGATTATTTACTAAAATTCTAACACTGTACAATGCACGGGAATTCAGATTCTGTTTTTGAATTAGCAGACCATTCAATTATTTTTATAACTTTTTGAAACTTTGTTTTTCAAATTATTCTGAGCTATTTGTTCTTATGTAAAATTTTCAGCTCTAGATATTGCTCCAGGATTTTATAAAAATTCTGACATTGAAATTTCCAGATTTTCATAGTTTCTGTTTTTAGATTTTTAAAAGTTTCATATCTCATGATCAGTTCCTAGAATTTTTACCGGAGGTAAATATCACTCTGAGGGTATTATGGTAATTTTCTTGGATTCAGATAATGTTTGGATGATTTCCATTCTTTAATTTTATTTGTTGGATTTTCATAGAGCACAAACATCCAATAAAATTCAAATAAGAACCAACAATGCCAAGAAAACTCAAAAACAATAATTTTCAAATTTAAATTATTCATTTTCACTTTATTGAATTTTTGGGATGTTACAATGCGCCGCCGGCCGACGACTAAGAAGGCAAGAAAACCAAAAGCTCCTGGCGCAAGAAAAATTGTCAAGCCGCCGGACGCAAGTCAGTTAAACAAAAACGGCCAAGGCAGCCCTCTAGCCGCATAAACAATCCCTTTTTATACAACTCAAAACCCTAATTTAAATACATGTATGCATATCTACTTGGCCTAATAACACATGGCCCAAAATATGCATACAACCCAAAATTCACGCATGCACGCGTACAGCTCGCCTGCCGCACTCACGTGACTAACCAGCCTCCATGTATAGTGTTCTCTAGCCCGAACGTCCCGCATGACATCTTTGACCATCAAGACCTCGATTCCTCTCTGAACCTAGTCCCGAACCTCAGTTCCTCCATAAACCTAGTTCCGGTCTCATCATCGATCACGTTCGCCCTCGAGCAACACCTGCACATGAATAAACAAGAAACGAATCCGAGTACAAGTCCACGACTTGACTCAAAGTCAATCCATGCAATCGCTCACACGAGCGCATTGCATCAAGCAACACCATCATCATGCCATCACAAGCATATCAAATAAACATCTGAAACAACACATACACGAACACCACACATGCCATGATCACAACCACTTTGCAATGCCAATTTCACCATTAAACTAATTTTTCAGCACATAATTTCACACAAGATAACAAGTTGTCTGGCAAACTTGATACTTCATTGTGCAATCTACCTTATTTGGAGGTCCTGAATATTGCCGGCAACAGTATAACAGGGTCTATTCCAAAACTGTAGTCGTACATTAAGACTCACCGTTCTGAATGTATCTGGGAATTCCTTGTCGGGTGATATTCCGAATGCTTTTTTCGGTAGCTCTAGTGTTAAAGCTTTGGACCTAAGATATAATATATGGATGAAATTAGTCTGCTTTCTTTGGGTGGGAATAAGTTCGAAGGGCAAATCACCCCCAAGTTGTGTTGTCTCCAGGGCTTGAGAATAATCGATCTCTCACACAACAATCTTTCAGGGTCATTGCCGCCATGTATTGGTTTTATGTCAACTATGCTCATCTTGAACAATTTCGGTCGTTGGGTCATGGTACTAAACGTTTAAAGACGTTTGTGGCCAATCGCCGTTATATCCTAGAAGGCTTCACTTTCACTACTAAAGGGGGGCTTTACACATATGGGCGTAGTTTATATAGATTGATGTCCGGCATCGACCAATCTGGGAATTTGTTGTCTGGCCAAATTCCTTGGGAGTTAGGAAATCTGAGCCATGTCAAGGCCCTGAATTTGTCTTATAATTTCTTTACTGGCCCAATTCCAGCGAGCTTTGCAAACATGAGCGAGATCGAAAGCATGGATCTATCCCATAACAAGCTAAGTGGACAGATACCGTGGCAGTTAACTCAGTTATCATCATTGGAGGTGTTCTCAGTGGCATACAACAATTTATCAGGATGTGTACCAAACTCTGGTCAGTTCGGTTCATTTGATTTGGCCAGCTACGAAGGCAACAACAACCTTCAGAGGGCATTGCAGGGTGGTAGATGCACTTCCAGACTAGGACCAGGTTCTTTGCCACTGGAAGATACGGAGACGAAGGCCGATGATCCAGTGCTCTACGCGGTCAGTGCTGCCTCGTTCGTATTGGCGTTTTGGACCACCGTGGCATTCGTGTTTTGCCATTCGTCCGGACAGCTTGTAATACTCAAACTATAGCCTGTCCGATTAATATCATCCTGCATGATAACAAGAGGCAAGCATGCAATTCTGCCATAGTTTATCGAGTTCGTACTTTTTTTTACGACATTTACACTCTATCAAGCCTGCAGACGCAACCATTCATAGATTGTATCGCTGTACTATAGTTATCCAATTGCAAAACTGTCTCGTTACATGATTGTATGCGATAGTTAGACGATATCCTACTTTTTTTCCCCTTTTCTTCGTACATGATTCGCTAATCGTGGAACAATGTCCAGCAAAATGCAGATTAATTCACCAACAAGAAGAAGAATCACCTCCTATCTCGTAAGTATAACTGCAAACGGATGGGCCAGTGGCCCAGCGGTGAGAGCGATATGTTGTTCCGACTCACCTAGGTTCAATTCGTAGGATTAACATGGTATACCGTATTTAGTCAGTACACACAATTACGCGTTCAGTGAAAAAGTGTATGGACACACTCCGTTAGGCCGAGGTGTCTCCACAAAATTCTTAGGCCATTCACAATGCAAGTTTTATGAGAGTTTCATTCTCATTAAATGAGATGCCACATAGGTAAAAGTGGTGACATGACAACAAATTTATGAGGAGAGAGGAGAGTTGAGTTTCATGGGGATGAAATCTGGTGTACACGGTTACCAAGTACTTTGAAACTGGGATGAACCCCCACTGAGAGTGATTTGTTTCATCTCCACACCTTTTCTGGATCCCGTGTGGCCATATTGTAGTGTGCTAAATATAATTGCAAGTGGCTACACAATTTATATGGCATAGTTGATCACAACACTATACAACAATTAAATGTTATGTCATGCCTATGAAACTACAAAATGAAACTGTGCATTGAGAGAGGTTGTTTCATTCATCAACCCAAATATATAAATATGACGTGGCACTATTAGAAACCGTGTAACGAAACTCTCCACTGTGAATGGCCTTAGTATATGCAATGAACACGTATGCGTGTGTGGTGTGCGTGTGTAGAGTGTGCATGTGGTGTATGTCCTCCTTGTACTTTTTTTAAAAAATATAAACTATACAAGCAAG
The DNA here is from genome assembly GCA_036346375.1 of Guadua angustifolia. Lineage (NCBI taxonomy): Eukaryota > Viridiplantae > Streptophyta > Magnoliopsida > Poales > Poaceae > Guadua > Guadua angustifolia. The sequence continues at coordinate 112,969 of JAYEVE010000750.1, read as the reverse complement.
CATCGTAGTGCCGACGTGTGGTAGAGGCCTAATGTAACGGTGGAAGCAGCCCAGGATAGTAGTCTCCGTGATGGTGGGCTAGCCCATCTATCAGATTACTCGGGGCGGCAGTGTTGGTTTGGTTGGAGAGGCCACGCTTTGTGTAGAGCCGCGCAATGCCGTGGGTTTGTGGAATTCGGAGCAGTCCAGCCCAGCCTGTGAACAAGAGAGGGACGAACCAGCGACTTCCAATTGCCAAAGTAAAAGGGACGCATATGCGACTTTCGTTTTATTTTCTTTTGCTCTTTTTCAGTGGCAATTTTTCTTTGTGAGGTTCTTCAGTCGGGGCAATTATTTCAGTGGAAAGCTATATTCTTATTTTCTTCCCACGATCGAACTTTTGGATCTCTCAAGAAATATCCTCCGAGGAACTATTCTTATACGTTCAGCTGTCACTTAGAACTCTTCGTTTTTTTCCAGAGTAATTGGAGCAGTAATTTTTATTCTCTCTCTCTTTTAGCTGAGAAACTCGAGAAGCTAGAAGAGATATATCTTCTAGGGTGTCTTTGGTTGCTCATATTAAGTAGTACATGTATGGATTGATTTAAGAAAAAATTCATCTATATATTTGATTGCTCATATTAAGTAGTACATGTATGGATTGATTCAAGAAAAAATTCATCTATATATTTAGTTGCATGAATAGAACAAAACTAGATTCAAACACATCCTTTGATGAATCATAGTTTTGTTGCTGGTGTCATGAATACCTCCATTCCAACCGAAAAATCTAGTACTCTCTAGTCTCTACTGACTTCAGCGTAATTGCAGAGCTTCATTTACAGGACCGAGTCCGATAACTTGCCTGGCTTTTGGTTCAAGACCGATTCCAAAAACAAATGCAATCTGAAACACAAGAATATACCGTCTGAAGACGAATGCCAAATCTGCCATGCATCTCCAGAAACAGGAATTTTTGCTTTTGTAACCCTCTAGTCAACTTTTTTTTAAATAGTCCGCATACGAGGAAAATTTTATTTTTGGCCCCGCGTTAGAGCGCAGAAGACCCGACTGCTTGCTCGGAAGACAGGCAAGGGCGCAGTAGGTGGTGGGGCCCACATTGCTGCTGAGCTCTTGCAACTCAGAAGGAGAAGGAGGTACCAAGCTCGGCGTGCTCAGTAGGACATCACTGTCGAGCGTGGCATTGCTTCGCCAGCAACCTTCCCGAGCTGCCATTGCTTAAAAGGAATCGGCCTCTGGCACTCCATCGATCGCTTTCACGCTCGCCTGACGTACCACACTACAGCCCTCCTTTTGAATATCCCTAGCCTGACAGGGACACATGTTGCCTACCACGTCCCCACGTCAGTCCGGGACCTTCCCAAATTCATCGCTTATCTAGCCCTATGAAACCCTTTTTTTTTGCAAATTTAGCTCTCTCGCATGCTCATTTGCATATTTGGCCCCTCCCCACCCCCGCCCGCGCCCAGGCAGTGCAAAAAGCCCCCTACCGCGCCTAGTGAGCGCAGAAGGTCATTGGCGCCGTGGTAACTCACACGAGCGCAGGAGCAAGAGCTTCTGTGCTGCCCGGCCACGACAGTAGCGCTTCCCATGCTCCCCAATAAGGGTGAAAATGGGTCGAATTTTATTCGTCTGATCTGGATCTAGATCCGATCAGGATCGGATTCGAGATGGAATCTAGATATCTGGTAAGATCCGGACACTAGATCCGATTCGAAGCATGCAATATTCAGAAAATATAGGTCAGGAATCAGATATTCGAATACTGACTCATTTGGATATCCGGACCTAGTCTGTTGGTCACTATTCACCTGGCCCAGCCTCTCTCACAGTCTCACTCTAGCCACCAGCCTCGCTCGCTCCTCGGCTGGGTCTTCACCCAGTGTCGCCTAGATCCCCCTCCCCCTAGCAGGGTCTCCACCTGAGCCGCACCGCCTCCAAGCCCCCTGAGCCGCGCCACCTCCTCACGCCCTGAGCCGCGCTACCTCCTCACCCTACGACCGCCTCCTCTGCGCAAGGTTTAGGCACCTGGGTACAAGGCCACTCCAGAGGAGAGCTCCTGGGTGGTCGAGGTTGTCTTGGCGAAGGTGACGTGGCCATTGCAAGGGTGCCACCCTGTCGTGCCCAGGCTACTACTCCTTCCCTCACCTGCTCGACACGCTCCACAAGAAGGCCATCCCCTTCAAGTACACACCCCTTCCCAATGACCTCCACGCCATCTCCAACCGAAGTGCCACCCACAAGGTCCACACTCATATCGTCCTCTAGCCCGACTCCCTCCCCACCCTCTCCGACGCCCTCGCCACCGGAGCATTATTCAGGTCTGTTTTTTGGGGAAAATAATCACTCTTCATACGTGCAAGGAACTGTCTTGATGATTTTGATATTAGATTTAGAATGCGTCCTCAAAAAAAGTAAATAGAACGAGAATTAACTAGAGTATTAGTGCAAATTTGTTCTGAATTCTGAGTGTCCAGAATTTAGAACCATAAGCATACTAAATGGAAGTTCTGAATTTTGCAGTAGCAGTATAGCACATGTGATCTTAGAGCCCGTTCGATAGAGTTCTAGCTCCCGGATTCTCGTCCAGAGGAGCCAAAGTTCTACTGAACACCCTCGCGCTCCCAGTCGCTAGAATCAGAATTGACATGGAGTGATTCTCGGTTTTGCACTACGAGCAAGAAGTGGCCTCGACCTCGCAAGAATCGATTGGTCGTCCCCACCGCCTTGACCCACCTCCCCACCTCGAGCACCTTGACCCGCCTCCCTGTCCCCGTCGCCTTGACCTGCCTCCCTGCGTCGTCTCCCCGTCTCGACCCGCCTCCCCGCCTCGAGCCTACTGAGTCATCCCTACTTGCGCCGCTGAGCTGCGTCGAGTCGTCCCTACCTGCACTGTCGAGCCCACGACGAGCGCCGCCAAACTATGACTCCCCACACGAACGAGGAATCACGAAGGGGTGACACGGGTGAATTCAGTGGTCGGGAACTCGGGATGCATGGAAATGCCTATTTCTGCATAGCCCTTCCGCGGGATTTGCCCGATGTATTTTTCTGTGGGCCCGCAACATTCCCGCACATGCATGGTGCTGACTCTTCAAGTTTTTAGTGTACTACCACATATGGCGCTGATTCTTCCAGGTTTTAGTGGACTCCAGAAACTTAGAAAGAAGAGGGTTAAAATTGAGACTCTAAACTAATATATATATAATATATTAATATATATATAGTATTTTTCAGAATATAGAACATGACGGAATGACATATATAATATAGAAATACCAACACTTATCTAACAATCGCATATAATATAAATACGTAACATTACAAAGAAAAAAACGTACCGATCATTGCTTCTTAAGAGTTGATAGTTGATATTTACGGGTTTTTATGTTTTGAAAACGTTACAAAATATCTTCCATGTCTATCTTGAAAAATATCTCGTTCGATGTAGTATACTATGAGATCATTTAACCAGTCATTACTTATCTTATTACGCAAATCTGTCTTGATAATCTTCATTGCCGAGAAAACCCTTTCAACTGTAGCTGTACCCACAGGTAAAACTAATACTAACTCAATAAGCCTATAGACTAATGGATAAACAACATGCTAGCTTTTTTGCTTCAACCATCATCACCGCGAGACTAGTAAGATCATCACAACTTGAAAATTCTTCTCTTCTTAAGTCATCAATGAATAAGTCAAATTGTGCTTTTAAAACCACACGATCATATGATGAGAAATCATCTGAATAAATCTCTAAAAGCCGAAAAAACCTACCATATTCAAAATTTACAAATGAATCTCTTAGATCTAGACAAATAATGCATCTCAAAAACTCTATCGAAAATTCACTAAATCGATTGTTTAACTCGGTAGCTTCTCTAAATTTGTAGACGAATTTTTCTTAAATTTATCTAACTTAGGGGAGAGGGGAGGGGGGCACAGGTGGGGCTCCAGCCCACCTACGCCCCCTGTTGCATACGCCACTGGTGTACTGCCACATATTCCGGCGATCGGCAAGGTATTTCCACATAGCCCAGTCGTGGGATTAAAGGCATTGACGAATACTCGTATCGGGGGTACCCCATAGCAAAATATACATCTATTTCAAGATCGTATTTCTCTTAGTCATCTGTACTCGAGGACCAAACTGCTGGCATCATTGCGGAGTGCGGGAGGGGATATTACCAAAGCCTCTGTCCCTCACAGATGGGATTATCCCTAAATATTGGCTGGATCGCCAGTAGAACCCTCTTAGGCCCAGCTTGAGATTCAAGAGGACACGAAGGATCTTGACCTCGATCGAGCCGCCAGGCGCTCCGACCAGCTCTTGGTCGGCGTCCCGCAGTTCCGACCAGGCAACCGGTCGGGCGTCCCCGTAGGCTCCGACCAGGCCCCCGGTCAGAGCCCTGGCAAAACTCCGTCTCAACGACCCCCGCCACGACACCAGTCGGCTCCGATCTGGTCACTCGCCCCATGGACATGACGGCCATGCTGGAGCAGGTGGCTCCTTCCCAAGGTGGCGCGGGGGCCGCTAAGTCAAGCGCCCGTCCTTTCGCCCCGTCAGGCACAGTGGAGGGACGCGCTCCGTCCCAAGGCAACACTAGAATACGGCGCAAGCAACGTCAGCATCTGACGGGCGAGCCGAGGGCAGGTGCGCATCTTCCCAACGGAATACTGTCAGATGTATCTACCAACCCAGCATGGCATAAACAGGAATCTGTCAGTTACCAGGACCGAAGACTGGGACTCCCGGGCATAGCATACCCCTACATCTTTCCTCCGAATTCTCGTGTAACCTGCCCCCTCCGTCTATATAAAGGGAGGCAGGGCCCTCAGGGAAAGGGGACTCTCACTCATTTTTCGCATTCTACCTCGCTTGCTTATCCGACCTAATTCGGGTCTTCCGATCCGAACGAGCGTTCTTAGCTCCAGGGCTCCCTCACTCGGACGAGCGCTAAGGGTCTGTCCTTAGCCCTCCCTTGTAATCCACCACACTCTGAGTAATGAGATCCGCCACCACGAACTGGACGTAGGGACATTCCGTCCGAACCAGTATACATCCGGGACTTCATTAGTCTAACCATTCAAGGAGAGGGGATGCGCGACTCCTATACTTACAAATTTACTTGTCGGTTATACGAAACACCGACAGGCATATTTGGAGAAGTTGCGGCTGGATTGAAAAGTTATTTTTGGTTTGTTGGGCTATAAAGCAGCTGTAGTTGGTGGCTATGGCTTTTCTTGTTATGTTGTTTGGCAAACTGGCAGCTGCAACTGTAGCTTTTGGGGGCCAATCGAGCGGAGAGGTAGCAATATAGCAAAGTACAACGATGTTCAAGTATGGAGATGACGTGAAGGCGGCGATACAGGGTGGCGGAGGTCGAGAAGTCATAGTGATCGAGGTGGGAGGTGGTCAAGCGAAGCCACAGCTGAAAAGCTCCTCCCCAGCTGCTGCAGCTTTTGAAGGTGTTTCTGCAGTGGCTTAGCTTTCCAGCTGCTTTGCAGCTATGCTATTTGAGGAAGTTTTTGATCTAAAGCTGAAACACAGCTCCTCTAAACAGCCCTAAAACGGCTTCTATTTTTCCCATGCAAGGTTGGTGTGGCAAATAAAATATCGCTGAACATTGGCACGAAAATACAATGCCGCTGAGCCCTAGCGTGGCATTCTCCTAGATTCCGTGGTACTCTTTTCCCGTGGGCCGGTGGTGCGGCAAACTACAATTCAGCGCTGTCGTGGAGCGGGACACTCTTGCAAATACATCTGCATGGGAGCCAAAAACGAAAAAAACGAAAACGTAGGAGCCAAATACATCAAGTTTTCGACCGTTTCTATCCCACCAACCAATTTTCTATTCCATTCAACCTAAGGGTAGGTACAATAAGGCCACATCAGTTTATTATTAGCATATACACATTAGGTTTGTACTATATGAAATAGAGAGAATAGAGGAGAGAGAGAAGAAAAACGGTTCTGATGTAGCAGCCAACATTGCATGAGAAACAACATGCTATCGCCAGCTAGGAGTGAAAACGGGTCAGATATTTCTCACTCAATTCGGGGTCGGATTTAGGACTAGATTTGACTATCCAACCAGATCCAAGACAAGATTCGAACACTTGAATTTGAATTAGGGATTAGATTTGGAGTGGCCAATATCCGATAAAAAGGGACGTGATTCGAATATCCGGATTTTTTTCTATTCGGATATCAGTAAAGGCTCAGCTTTTTTTATCACATTTTTTTATGATAGCCCATTTACATTGACAATTAGTTGGTTACATTGATCCTCAAGTAACATGTTCTTTCCATGATGTCTATTGAGTTTGATTAATATATAACTTGCTACTATAATCATATACTCGTATGGTTTTAATTCGACATATATTACTATATATATGTGTGTATTATCCATATATCTTTATCTGTTTTGTCAAACATGAGCGAGATTGAAAGCTTAGACCTATCCCGCAATAAGTTGAGTGGACCAATACCATGGCAGTTAACTGATTTGTCATCACTATGTTCTCGGTGGCAAACAACAACTTATCGGGGTGTATACCAAACTCTGTCAGTTCGGCTGATTTGATATGGATAGCTATAAGGGAAACAACAACCTATACAAGGCGTCACAGGGAAGTGGATGCAATTCCATTCCAGGACCAGGTCCTTTGCCATTACAAGACAGTGATAAGAAAGCAGGTGATCCAGTCCTCTACGTAGTCGGCGCTGCCTCATTCGTGTCGACATTTTAGGCCACTGTTGCATTCATATTTTGCCATTCATTCGGTCAGCGTGTAATTCTAAAACTGTAGCCCGTCAAATTAACATTCTCCTGCGTGGTAGGCATGTAATCATCAATCGTACAATTCTGCCCTAGTTTATGGAGTTTTTGTGATGTTTATATTTTACCGAACTTGTATGCGCAACCTAGCTTACATGAACTACCACTGTACTTTACTATTTTATCCTACGGCAAAGCTGTCCCGTGCATGATTGTATGTGATGGTGAAATAAATTGAAGGATATTGGATCCTATCTCGGCCATTCTATTTTTCTCTCGTTTTATACATGCTTCTAATTAACAATATGATGTATATTTGACCCGCCTCCTCGTGTCGTCTGCCTGCCTCGAGCCCGCCGTCCCCACCTCGAGCGCTGCCGAGCCGTCCTGTCGCCTCCCCGCCTCGAGCCTACCGAGTCCCTGCCTGCACCACCGAGCTGCGTTGAGCCGTTCCCCCTGCACCACCGAGCTTGCGATGAGGCAAAAGTATGGCTCCCCACACGAGCGCGGAATCATGAAGGAGTGACACGTGGCAAATTCAACGGTCAGCATGGTTCTGATTCTTCAAGTTTTTTAGTGTACTACTACGTATGGCACTAATTCTTCAAGGTTTTAGTGTACTGCCACATATTTCGGCGAACGGCTGGGTATTTCCACGCAACCCAGCCGCGGGATTAAAGCGGCTACTTTTTTTTCCCCACGCAAGGTTGGCGCGGTAAATAAAATACCGTTGAACACATGCTGCCCTCGCTTTCTTATAGTGAAATGACGACATATTATCTATAGATTTATCAGTCCAATTTGACAACACGCTGTCCTCCTCTCTCCCCCCCGCTTTCTCAGGCAAAATTGACAACATACTCGCACCCCTGTACCATATTTTTAGCCAAGCCTATCAACCTATATATAACCTATGCACCTCAGTCGAGCTTCTTGAATCCATTACAATGGCAAGTAGTACATGAGGCAGAGGGGGCATTCAGGGTCTCGAGGCTATGATCCCAACCTCTAGGATGTGGACATCCACACCCTCCTCATACGCCTCCAAGAAATGCAGCAACTGCTATAAGTAGAGAAGAAGAACATCGAAGCATTCCGCAAGCAGAACATCGAGCTCCACAGGCAGAATAACAATTTACGGCATCAAAGGACTAGGGAGAGGAACAACGAAGAGGTGTCCACCTCGGCAATGACTACCTCACCTATTGCTGCTACGAGAATATGAGCTGCAGATATACTTGCCACTACTGTGACAGCCAACTACGTCCACGCCACCTAGATGATCAACATTCCATGTGGGTGCTGTACGGCTATACATTTGACCTGTAGCGGCCTCTATCCATAGCATAGTATCCATGTACCCCTGTTTCCAATTGCGAAAGGCCCCAAACTATCTTCCACGTAGTTTATATTTGTTGTCCCTCTGTGTGACCGTTTGTACCCCAGAACTAGTAAGCCAACATCGGCATCAATCTGAAGTGTATGTGGAATGTACTCCCGCTTTCACTATGAAATGCTATACTATCCTTCGTTCTATTCCTTCCAACATTAAAATAACACATCACGGTATTATGTCTACAACGAATTTCACTATCCAATGACAAAACAGCTTGTAATTTTCTCTAACTTCTCCTATGTCATTTCGGCAGAGTGTAGGATCAATAAAAATCACGATGTGCATCTTGCACAAACAAATCCCCCATTCTGTCAACATTTTTTTTGCAAATTACAACTATAAAAAATTACCTCTCTGTCACTATTTCAATTGGCAACAGAGAACTATCGCCATTTAAAATAGAGACAAAGGCCTGCCGCCAATGGAACCGGTCTCTGTCGTTGTTTGGAATAGTGACATGCCTTTGTCACAATTCCAAATAGCGATAGAGGCATTGTCGCCATTCTAAATAGTGGCAGTTGGGTAGATCTGTAAAATATTTAAGTAGGATATTATTTATGTAAATTTTTTTAAAATATATTATTAAAATTTTTGGCACCAAATAGTGTGTCATTCTAGTAGAGCTATGTATATTATTTATTTCTAAGCTGACTTATGCTTTCTTATATGCTTTATATATTTTTATTATTGGCCCACGCATCTCAAATATAACATAAGGCCAAAAAATCGAATTAGAGTTAAAAAAACAAATAGACAACTTATAAATAGCAAACTCTGTATACTTTTTACTATCTTTGAGAAAAATAAAATATATATTAAGATAATATTAAAAGATATTAAAAGTTTGAAGGTAATTGAGTAGTACAGTCCATTTCGAAGTAGTAGAAACTGGAATTTTTTTTTATTTAATATTTATTTTAATTCTTTTTTTCAAAACTAATCGGCGGGATGAAAAATTTGCGAAAATACCCCATCAAGCGATGCAGGCGATCGCCTCTCTTGAGGCGACAGGCGCTCTGTCTAACGGCGAAAGTCCAATATTTTAACGGCGAACCAAAAAAATTAGAAAAATAGAGGTATCGCCCCAGTCTGGGGCGATGGGTACTGTAGCACGCGAGATACTGTAGCAAAAAAAATTTTTCCATTTTTTTTTTGTAGTTTTTTGTACAATATTTGTTGTATTCAACCGGAAAAAATTACCAAAAAAAACCTTTTGTGATGTAATGAACTGGAAAAATTATTTTACTTTGTTAGTGATACGTATCTCACTTAGGAATTTTCGTAGCCTCGTGGGGCCCGCCGGATAGGGCCCAAAAATACGGAAAAAATAGCAGGCGACCTCATAGCGAGATACCACTTATGTACGGCGAGATGGCGGGATCTTTGTCCCAACACGAGGTTGCGAAAATCGGAAAAGGCACTCGTGGCCACGAAAGCATAGGTCGCCATTTTTCCGATTTTCGCAACCTCGAGCCGAAAAGATCCCGCCATCTCGCCTGACATAAGTGGTATCTCGCTATGTGAGGTCGCCTGCTATTTTTTTCCGATTTTTGGGCCCTATCCGGCGGACCCCACGAGGCTACGAAAATTCCTAAGTGAGATACGATCACTAACAAAGTAAAATAATTTTTCCAGCTCATTACATCACAAAAGGTTTTTTGGTAATTTTTCCGTTGAATACAACAAATATTGTACAAAAACTACAAAAAAATGGAAAAATTTTTTTGCTACAGTATCTCGCGTGCTAGAGTACCCATCGCCTGCATCGGGCGATACTCTATTTTTCTAATTTTTTTGGTTCGCCGTTAAAATATTGGACTTTCGCCATAGATTGAGCGCTGTCATCCTTCAAGAAGCGATCGCCTGCATCAACAGGGGGTATTTTCGCAAATTTTTCATCCCGCCGATTAGTTTTGAAAAAAAGAATTAAAATAAATATTAAATAAAAAAAAATTCGTAGAAACTGCACGAGCTCTATTGCGGTGTTGGCAGCCGTGGCCTGACCAGTCCGCCAAAAATAGAAGGGGTGGTTGTTATGTGGGCTGAGGAAGCGCTGCAGATTCGGCCTTCTTGTTTATCGTCAAAATGGAGAGAGGGCAGCAAATTGGGCATTGCCCAGCCGGATCCGCCCAGCAGTTGAGCCCTGATTAGCTTGTGGTGTAAGCGGATGAGAGCAGACAGGCGAACTCTGGTGGTGAGGCGTGCGGCACGACAAATCCATGGCCGCGGGGCCTAATCTGGGCTTGCGACTTGGGGCCAATCCGGAGTCTAGAACCGCGCAGGCTCGCAGTCAATGTTAGAAGAGAACGGTATAGGATGCAGCCGACGGGGGGCACCGCCGTCTTCAACCTCCCGCTAGCGAAGGGAGCTCCAGTGAGGGGAGCGGTGGCGCCGCCGCTTCTGGACGGGTAGGTCTTCTTCTTGGGACGTGGTGGACAAAGAAAAGAGTGTCGTTCCCAGGCAGGGGCGGAGCTGGGCCTCGGGCCACTGGGGCCCGGGCCCGAGGCCTAGCCCAACTCGCAGCCCCACAAGGCCACAAAACCATCCCTTCGTTGTCTCGTCCTCCAGCCTCAGATCCCAATCCGCGAGACCGCGACCCCCAAAACCCTTGCCCTCGTCCTCGTCGTCGCTGGCGCCGCCTCTGGGTTGTTCCTTCTTGCTTCGTCCGACGGCTTTGGGGGTGGCGCCGGGGTCCCCTGAGCCAAGGCGCCGCCGCTGCTCCCGGTCTCCCACGGGCCACGACCCTCACAGATCTCGGCGCCGCCGCTCCCTCGGCCACGGTCTCATCGCCTCGACTCGGCCAAGCCTCCGATTCCGCCCTTCGCCGATTCGCCCCACGCGGCCACGACCTCTGCAGCTATGCCTACTTCACTTGGCCTGGTCAGCGCCCTGCGCTGCTGCTCTCCGGACTCCCAGATCTGGACGTCGTCGGCCTGCCGTCCCCGACTCCGGCCAAGCCTCCGACTCCGCCCTTACTTCCCCACGCACCACGCCCTCTGTGGCTCGCCGATTGCCCGCCGCAATATGTTGGCTACAAGCTCTGCGCTCGACTCGTAACGTGAAATTTGTGCCAAACTGTTTGAATTGGAATGCGAATTTTAATTTCGAAATATATTATGAGTTGTTGAATGAAGATTGCCTATGGTAGCTTAAGAAAATTTGAGATTGAATCAGTATGGCTCTTCGTCAGTGTGCAAATTTGGATGCAGTTATGGAGAGTTGCTAGTGATTTCCACTTTCCAGTGACCCAGTAGAGAGTACTCAAGAGTAGTGGAACATGAACATTTGAAAGCAATTGTTAAACCTGATTTTTGAGTTTACATTAGTTCTACTGATCAGCTTGACTTTTATATTTCTGGAAACTCTATCGATCGAATTATTATGAGCACTGCAACCGCAAATTCTGGAGCAATGGTGATATCTAACAATCAACTTAGTAGTTTCCCAAGTCTTCAAGAACTTGTTTTGATCACATCCAGAGCTTTTCTAAGTTTGTAGAATACATATTGCAGTTACCTTTCTTAATTAGGTATTAACTTTTCTATCACTCCACTGCGCTATATTGTTTTGACACATTTTATCTATTTATTTGAAATGTTAAGTATGGAATTCAAATTTATTTTTAATTGTGTATTTGTGCTATACTTTTGCCGTACCTAAATGTCGTAGTCTTTGACAATAGTAATAGTAACTTATTTTCGGCCCGAGTCATGCAAAAATCCTGGCTCCGCCACTGTTCCCAGGCGTCCACGACGATGGTTTAGGAAACGGCACCAAGGCGAGCTTCTGGAATGATGCATGGCAGACCTCGAAGCGACGTGACAGCCTCATGTACCAGCGAAACGGAAAATTTTATAAAGACCATCAATTCTAAGACCTGTAGTTTTTTTGACACAAGTCTTTCTAAAATAAAACTTGTAGTTTTATAATAGTTTATAAAAAAAATTATAGCTCTGTAAAAATTTACTCTATTGAAACAGAGCGAGGGCAAAATCTGGGCCCTACCCATGTTTGACACGAAAAACGTTGAAAAAAAAGACTAGCTCTTATCATAATATATAAAGCAAGAGTTTCTTCCCGCATCACTTGATCAAAACTACCCACTTTTCTCACTGCTCTTTAATTATCCACTTTTACCACTACTTTTTAATTACTCATCTTTGTCACTGGTAGTGCTCTTTACAAATAAATTTTTATTATAAATTAAGTTTTTGTTGTAACGCGTGGATATATGACTAGTGGTAAGTAAAGGGCGGGGCAGGACGCCAGAATTTGAGGCCCGATTGGACCGCTCGGCGGCACTGGTAGGGCGGCAGACCACTCGATCCCACGCGGTACAGTAAAGTACGGCCCAAGTGATAGGGCGTTGGCTCGGCCGGCCCACGGGAACTCCCCAGGGTCCGGAATTGCTTTACAAAATGAGGCCCACCAGCGAGCACGATGGTTTGCGTCGTCCAGACCTTGGCATACTCGGTGCTGAGGGGCACAGATTAGCCCGACATATTAAGAGTATTGGGCCCAAAAGTTTGAAAGCTTTGTTTGACGATTTCGCTCGCAGTCGTTTTCAGACGGACGCAGCAAACCCAGTCATCGCCCGTGCCGGAGAACAAAATCCCAGTGAGATTTAAAAATTTTAGATAAATTTTAGATGAATAGTAAAAATAGATTTTTAAATCCAGTTTTTATCAACCGAGAAAACCGAGATCTCAGTAAAATTGTACCGAGCAAAAAATAGCCTAAACGATGTCAAAAATTTTAAATTTTTAGAGGTTATTAACACATCAATGGTGTTTTCATAAAAATTTTAGGTGATTATCAAATCTGAGGAATTTTTAAAAACTTAAATATTACAACTGTCCTGATAAAACACTGACCAGCAAGTTTAAACCGAATAAAAATTAAAACAAACCGGGTCATCAAGTTAAAAAATTTTGAAATTTTTTGTGCATGATATGCTGCATAGTTATGACCGTGAGAAACCGGGTCATCGGGATCGCCTCGAAAAACAAAAAACAAAAGCAAAAACAAAACAGAACCGGGTCATCAGGTCCAGCGTCAAAAAGTGAAGGAGCCTCAATGCCATCACACCACCTTAGGAAAAGCATAATTCATCTTCTTCCATCGGTGAGAAACGACACGACGGCACCGCGAAAATTCTGCAGTCATCAGTCCTCACGCCCTGCCCCTCAGCAGTCATGATCATGAGCATCTGATCCGCGGCCGTATGTGCCACGGCCGAATTAGAATGTGTTTGGCAGAGCTTCAACTCCATCAGATTTATGGATCTGATGGAGTTGGGTATTTCTAACTGTATCAGATTCATGGAATTAGAGCTGTAAGTGCATTAAAGGTGTTTAGATGAATCATCTTGTTTGCATTTTAGACAAAAATATAAACTTAATTTACTTTATTTTAGCCTACAAATTTTAGATCTCAAATAAAATTGAGATCTAGAGTTCTACCAAACATGTCATTAATGTAGTTACACAAAGAATAGACTACTGTCGCATGAATCACGCTTACGTTCGCACTGAAAGATTCCGGAACTGAACATAATTAAAGAAAGGTTTTGTCTCCTCTCGGTGAGATCAAGGTGAAAAACAGTTCACATCAAAGCAATTGTTCCCATTTAAAAAGAAATGTAATTCTTATAGTACTCTCTCCATACTTTTCACTCCCTCCATCTCAAAATATAAACCATATTTTTTTTTACAATACCGTTTTAAATATAAGTCCTTCAAAATAATGATGTATAATTCTGCAATATTCTTTTAAAATATTAGGCATGCATGCATTTTTATTTGTCATTTTTATTTTCTATCCTCTTCATTATTTGTAAGTACGTGCTCGACCAACTATTCTTTCTCTTATTCCTTCCTCAACCGTTTCATCACGGAGCTTGGTCAAAATATACCTTATAATTACAAGCGGATAGGCACCTATCATTTTTTTACATCAACATGGTTCCCATCGCACGTGTTTGATCATTACTTTTTTCTAATTATATGTTCGTAATGTCACAAATCGAAACTATCCAAGAATTCAGTTACTGACATAATTTATATCTCACCTGCTTACTTTTTTTCTCCCTCTCATTCCCTTCTCTCTTCTTTTCTTTCTTCCTCTTTTGCTACTGGCTTTGCGAGACCGCGAGCAAGAATGAAGGTTATAAAGGGTACATATAGGCTGGATATAGGGCAATCGCCCCATATTAGTACGATATTTACCTTGGGCAGTGTGCCTCCTGATATTTTTACAGCAAGTCATTTTTTCCCGTTGATTATATCAAAACAAGATTTAAAACAAATCTTAAATAAAAAAATTGCTGGGCCCTCCTATCGCCCCAGTAAAGAACGATCGCCCCTACATCGGCCGACCAGTGACCCATTTTAAATTTTTAAAATTTTGCCGTCAAATTTTCAAATACTGCCGTTAGTTGCCGTCGGCCTAGCATCCTATGGCCCCTGAGGAGACAGGAGGGCATTTTTATTATTATTTTTTCCGTCGATTATTTTCAAAAAAAAAAGATTTTAAACGAATATTAAATAAAAAATTCTTGCTTTACGTATTTAGGCCCACCAGCGAGCGGCTTGCGTCGTCCAGACCTTGGCATACTCCGTGCTGAGAGGCGCAGATTAGCCCGACATATTAAGAGTATTGGGCCCAAAAGTTTGAAAGCTTTGTCTGCCGATTTCGCTCGCCGTCTTTTTCAGACGGACACAGCAAACCCGGTCATCGCCCGTGCCGGAGAAAAAAAATCTTAGCAAGATTTAAAAGTTTTACATAAATTTTAGATGAATAGTAAAATTGGATTTTCAAATCTGTTTTTTTTTTCAACCGAAAAAACTGAGGTCTTGACAAAATTGTACCGAGCAAAAAATAGCTCAAACGACGTCAAAATTTTTTTAAATTTTTTTAGAGGCTCTTGACACATCAATAATATTTTCATAAAAATTTTAGATGATTACCAAATCTGAGGAATTTTCAAAAATTTAAATATTGCAACTATCCTGATAAAATATTGACCGACAAGTTTGAACCGAATGAAAATTGAAACAAACCAAGTTAGAAAATTTTGAAATTTTTTATGCATAGCTACGATGCATAGTTATGACCGTGAGAAACCGGGTCATCGGGATCGCCTCGAGAAACAAAAAACAAAAACAAAAACAAAACAAAACAAAACTGGGTCATCAGGTCCAGCGTCAAAAAGTGAAGGAGCCTCAATGCCATCACACCACCTGACGAATTCCCAAACGCAATTGTGAAAGTGAACAAATGCGCATGCAGGAGGTTGAAGTCGCGTTACACAGTACCTACGTTCACTATCACCTCCGGTGAAATAGCATCATTCATCTTCTTCCATCCTTGTTTACGTCGGTGAAAGACGACACGACGGCACCGCGAAAATTCCGCAGTCATCAGTCCTCACGCCCTCAGCAGCCATGACCATGAGCATCTGATCCAACGGCCGTATGTGCCACGGCAGAATTAATGTAGTTACGCAAAGAATAGACTTCTGTCGCATGAATCACGCTTACGTTCGCACTGAAAGATTCCGGAACTGAACATAATTAAAGAAAGGTTTTGTTTCCTCTCGGTGAGATCAAGGTGAAAAACAGTTCACATCAAAGCAATTGTTCCCATTTAAAAAGAAATTGTTATGAGATAAGGAAACCTAAACCAAATATGATTAGGACTCTATCTCCTTATGGTGTGGTCGAATCCGAACTCTCTCTTCACGCCGCTATATATATCTGGTGCCCCCTCATTGTAAACGATGAATCAATAAAGCGAGAGAGAATTCCACCCCTATATTGTGTGTCTATTGTTCTTGCTCTCGTGATTGCATCTACTATTGGTGATTGTTCGTTAGCGTTCTTCGACGTTTTACAACACGTTATCAGCACGAGTCTCTGTCGCAAGGAGGAGGATCATCGACGAAGAACGAACGACTACTACCAGCGATTGATTGCCCGATCCGTTCTGCAATCAACTCGCCATCACGCCGGCATCCACTTGGATTGCTGAAAAAGTCCTACGCGACTCTATCCTACGCGATAGTCTACGCAGACCGAATCAAGGTATTAAATTGATATGAACTATCGATCCTGCAGATCACTGTTCATACCTAGTTTATGATCTACTGTTCATCCATAACAACGGATCATCGTATCGTGTTTACAGATCGATTGCTTAATTACCAATCTCTATTCGATCTGTTGTTTATCAATCGATATGTATATGAAAAAAAAAACAAACATTGGCTCCCGACCCGATATTGCGCGTCCAACAGACGATGCCGATGGCCCTTCGTCCCGTGGCCCGCTGGCCACCTCGGCTTCGTGCCCATGCCGCGCCGCCGAAAGCCGTCGCGTCGGTCTGATGTCGCGCCTGCTCGATGCACGTTTTTCCTATCGCCGTGGCGCCTTGATTCGTGCGTACCACCTGAAGGGGCACGACGCTTCGTCTTCACGCTGGCTCGACGCCTGAAGCGCCGCCGGCCATCTTGGCCTCATAGCCACTCGGCGGCAACGCCACCGCGGCGGCCCACAGGCCACCGCCTCGACCCGTGAGCTCCGGCCTGTAGCCGCTGCTCCTTCTCACCCGAAGCCGCACCTTCCCAGCCGAAGCTCGCCGCGGCCCCGCAGTACCACGACCGAGCACGTCGCTCGCCATCGGAAATCCCGTCACAATCCCGGCGCCATTGCGCCGCCAGGGCTGTGAACCCTGTGCTTGGTGCGCGGTGGTCGACGCCAACTCCTTGGCCTCCGCGCCCGAAGCGTGAGCGACAACGGCGCGTTCCTCGGCCCTCGGGCCCGATGCACAGGCTGCGGCGGCACACCCATCAGCCCCTGCGCCCTCAGTCGTGCCGGCCTTGGCCGGGTCGCCCGTCGCGACGTCCTCGGCCGCGTCGCCTGTGGCCGTTTTCGTGGCACCCGAATGCTATGGAGGCGGCACTGATTTGTTGGCGACGGCTAGGGCTTGTGTCCGTCGGCTAGCTAGATGAATGGGCCAAGGGGATGCCGATTGAGTGGGTTTTTCTCAGTCTTGGCTGGATTTTTTTTGTTGACCAGGCCGATCGCTATTTGACCGCGCGGTGGGCCAGTAGCCCACACCGGGGAAAAAAAATCTTTGAAAATAAGCATAAAAAATTCTGAAAATTGATAATGAATTTTAGAAATCAGTTTCTTCTAGATTTATGGACCTCCGTAAAATTTTGTTAAATTAATACTTAACTCCTGGAAGTCCTTTGCTCTGGATTTATTTTCTAGCTTTACGCCATGATTTAATATGCGCAGAATATTTGTCTTCTGATTATTTAAGTAATTCTGAAAATTGCTTAATAATTAACAGAGATGCTAGAAAATTATGGAAATAATTAAGCTATCAAAGCAGTTTTGGCTTAAGGGCATAAGTGGTTGGGTTTTTGATTTCTATTTTGAAGGAACGGATTCATGACAATTGGTGTCTAAGAAAAACACACATGAGGCTAGGTTTCTTAATTGGCACCCGAAATCGGGAAGTGCTCCCTCCTCATGTGAGCCCTCTGGGCGGGTTGACCTGGCCAAGAGTCATGTTGACGGAGGCATTCATTACATGATTTCATACCCAACCAACAAGAGTTATTAGTATTATGCCAAGATTATTTCACATTGAAGTTTATCCTTCTGTTAATTAGTAATTCTGAAAATTGCTTAATAATTAGCAGAGAAAAAATATGTTAGGAAAATCCTGGAAAATCCGTGATAATTATCTATTGAATAGATATAGACCATACTTTACTGATTCAATGATAAGCATGCAAAACAATATTTTACCCGAAGTAAAATCCCTATTGTGTTTGCATATAGGATATGTCTGACATCGCAAAGAAAGAATTTGCTGAGCTTGCCCTGAATGGCAGCAATTATCTCACTTGGGCAATAGATGCCAAGATCAACTTGACAGCCCGATCTCTTGGAGCCACAATTTCCCAGCCTGAAGCTGGTGCTCCGGCTCTCCCTGAAACCGCTAAGTGCGCAGCTTTGCACTTCCTGAGGCACCATCTCCATCCGGACCAAGGCCGAATATATGGTGGAGGAGGACCCGCGCCCTATGGAATTCCACAAGGAGCGATATAACCGGCAAAGATTAGATTCTGCTTGCGCGCGGTAAGCACAACGTGAATGGACCCTTCTCGCTTCCAAGATTTTAAGTCGATGGCGGGATACAACTCGCCATGCACAAGATTGTTGCCAAACTAGCCTTTTGTGACCGAAGATCACGAAGTGAAAAGATTGACAAGACTTTGTGCACATTCCACCCCAACATGAGAATCTGCGCAGCTTGATGTCGTCATGCAAAGTACCAGAAATACTCTGAGCTGATATGCATTCTGCTAGAAGCAGAAAAGCATGATGAACTTCTAATAAAGAATCATCAAGTTCTACCTAGTGGGAGTCATGCATTGCCTGAAGCACATGCAAATGCTCAGCAGGCTAGCAATAGCCGAGGCCGCAGAAAGGGTCAAAAACAGAAAGGGGATAAATGGAAGAATGATAAAAATCATAAAGGAAGAGGTAAATCCCAGTGGAAAACAAAAGAAAATGGATCAGATCACTTCCAAAAGAAAGGACCAACAAATAATGCTGCTGATCCTAAACAACCATGCTATAAGTGTGGATGTACTGGTCATTGGTCACGTACATGTCGCACCCCAAAGCATTTGGTAGAATTGTACATGAAATCCATGGGAGATTCCAGAAGAATCAAGGGAATAAAGCGGAGGCGCACTTCATTTCTCAACCTGTTGTTGACAATAAAATGGAGTTGAATGATGATCAAGCCTCCGACCCCACAGAAGAATTCAAGAAGGGTCTCCTTGGTTATGGTGATACTCCCATGGAAGAGGATGATCTCATTGGAGAGGAGTTAAAAGAATTCCAGAAGAATAAAGATAAGTCCCAGGAGGACGATATAAATAATTTATATGGAGACATGGAGTAGTCTCCCAGTTTTTCCTTTTGAGTCGATGTCGTATTATCCTTTAGAGTCTCCTGAAGAGC
Organism: Guadua angustifolia; assembly: GCA_036346375.1. Classification (NCBI taxonomy): domain Eukaryota; kingdom Viridiplantae; phylum Streptophyta; class Magnoliopsida; order Poales; family Poaceae; genus Guadua; species Guadua angustifolia. Next base: position 93,737 of record JAYEVE010000750.1, on the reverse strand, counting down.
CTCATTTATCAGTTTAGTCTTTGTATTCCTGAATGAACAATGGTCTACGCTCCTGTTGAGCGATTATCAGTCAAATTTAATAAAGTTTGATTTTCTCAGTAAATTTATTTAATCATGCTATGATATTTATATTGCAATGAAAACCAGAAGTTTATGTTGCAATGAAAACCAGAAGTTTATGTTACGATGAAAACCATAGTTAAAACCCCAGAAATATTTAAGATCTGGCATGATCGTCTGGGGCATCCTGGGTTGAATATGATGAGAAGAATAATAAATAATTCTGCTGGCCATAATATAAAAACTACAGCATTTCCTAAACCTGAAGCTTTTATGTGCCCTGCATGTGCCAAAGGAAAGCTGATAGTTTGTCCCTCTCATCTTAAAATTAGGGAAGAATCACTGAATTTCCTGGAGAGAATTCAAGGTGATATCTGTGGACCAATTCAGCCCCTGTCGGGCCCATTCAGATATTTCATGGTGCTAATAGATGCTTCTACTAGATGGTCCCACGTATGTCTCTTATCTACGAGGAACCATACCCTTGCTAAATTAATCGCCCAAATCATTAGATTAAGAGCCTCTTTTCCAGAAGAAAGGATTAAGTCCATTCGAATGGACAATGCTGGCGAGTTTACCTCAAAGCATTCAATGATTATTGTATGGCTCTAGGCATTAATGTAGAGCATTCATGCCCCATGTCCACACCCAAAATGGCCTTCAGAGTCATTAATTAAGAGAGTAAAGCTTATTGCTTGGCGCTCTTGCGAGAATAATTGGTTTCCCACGGTTGTTGGGGCCACGCATGATCTTTGCATCTTCTTGGTAATAATTCAACTCGGACCAATTGCATATTATGAAATTTCCCGTTGCGAGATAGTGCGTGGAAAAGAATTAAGTATTTCCCATCTGCGAAAATATGGTCAGTCTTTGTATACATGCCAATCTCTCCACAACAGTACAACCATAGGACCTCACCAGAAGTTGAGGATCTATGTAGGTTATGAATCTCCGTCATGTATTAAAACACCTAGAGCCTATGACAGGGGATCTGTTCACGGCTCGGTACGCTGATCATACTAAGGACATTTTTCGGCATTAGGGGGAGATAAGTACCACATTTCAGAATGCCTAGTCCTTAGACCCACGCACTAAAGAAGCTGAACTCAAGTTCGAGAGGATAATAAGTCTGCAATAAATAAGCTAATAAACTGCCAAATACCTTCACTGGTCATAAGGGAGTGAAAGATCTCATATACCTGAAGTATATGCACCTGAAAGAGTGGAGATACCCTAGAAGGATATTGAACCTACTCTTGACCCTCATGATAAGAAGAGGGGGAGGCCTCCGGGTGCACGGGACTCAATTCCGCGGAGACGTCCGCAGAAATAGAGAACCGAACAAATGAGAACACTACCCGTGACAGTAGAAGAAGCTCAACCTGATGTTGAGAAAATCCCTGAAGTGAGCCATCCCGGAGATGGTAACATCCTGAAGTGATCCATCTGAAGATGATAACCCGGCGATATTTGCGCCGCACAATTTCCTGTTGGGAAGTTTGAACACCTAGACTCGTCGTTGTGGGAAATCACGAGGAGCTGGAAGAAATTTATATAGATATATCCCAAGTGATGCAGAGAAATAAATAAAAGAAAAGACTACAATTGTCGACATACATTTGCCTCTTAAATTGCTTAAAATCGGATCCAGATCCAAAGTCCATGGCGAGTGCGAAAGCGCTCGAATAGGGTCAAACAAAAGAAGCAATTGAGGCAATAAACTAATAAGAGGAAAATTTCTGGTCCTGTTGACTGAATATTTCCTAAAGTGATTCCCTGCAGGATCAAATGGGTTTTTCATCCAGAAGAGAAATGAAAATACCCAGGTGGTGAGATATAAAAAGCGAGGCTTGTAGCACAAGGGTTCACGCAGAGACCCGGCATCGATTACGATGAAACATATTCTCCTGTGATGAGTGGAATAATGTTCCGATATCTAATATCAATGGCAGCAGGCTTAAATTTAAAAATGCAGTTGATGGATGTGGTGACCGCATATTTATATGGGTCACTGGATTCGGACATTTATATGAAAGTCCCAGATCCTAATAATCGCAACATGTATAGTGTCAAACTCCAGAGATCGCTATACTGGATTAAAAGCAATCGGAAGAATGTGGTATAACCGCTTAGTGAGTTCCTCTGAAGAAGGATACTCAATGATGATGATTGTCCTGTGTGTTCATAAAGAAATCCCAGAACGGATTCTGTATCATCTCAGTGTATGTTGATGATTTGAATATCATCGGAACCACAGAGGAGATAAAGGAAGCGAGTGCTTACCTCACGACGGAGTTTGAGATGAAAGATTTGGGTAAAACCAAATTTTGCTTAGGCCTGCAGGTAGAGCATCTCCCAGAAGGAATTCTTGTTCACCAAAGGTCCTATACCCTAAGGTATAAATCACATCCCTTGAAAACCCCATGGTCGTAAGATCCCTTGAAGTGGATAAAGACCCTTTTAGACCGAGGATGGAAAATAAGGAAGTCTTAGGACCTGAAGTCCCATATTTAAGTGCTATTGGAGCACTCATGTACCTTGCGAACTGCACAAGGCCTGATATTTCATTCGCAGTAAATTTGCTAGCAAGATATAGTTTAGCTCCAACCAGAAGACATTGGGCTGGTGTAAAGACTTTACTCAGATACCTCCAAGGTACTCAAGATCTTGGGTTGTTTTTCCAGAAGAACCAAGACTTGACCATGGTGGGATATACGGATGCTGGCTATCTGTCTGATCCCCACAGTGCCAAATCTCAGACTAGTTTTGTGTTTCTCTGTGGTGGTACAGCCGTTTCTTGGCGGTCTTGTAAACAGACCCTGGTAGCAACTTCTACCAACCACTCAGAGATTATAACTCTATATGAAGCCTCACGTGAATGTGTTTGGCTGCGACGTGTGATTGGCCATATCCAGAAGTCATGTGGCCTTAACGCCGTCGATACCCTCACAATTATCTATAAAGATAATTCTGCTTGTGTTGCACAAATGCAATTGGGTTATGTAAAGAGCAACATCACGAAGCATATTGCTCCTAAATTATTCTATCCTCATGAACTCCAGAAGAGTGGTGAGATAAGGATTCTGCAAACTAAGTCATGTGATAATCTCGCAGATTTATTCACCAAGTCCTTGCCTAAATCCATATTTCAAAGATATGTTAAAGGCATTGGAATGAGAAGACTTAGAGAGATGCAGAGTTCAGGGGGAGAAAACCCTTGAACCATAACCCTTATTGCGTTCCTGAAGATCGTAATAGAACCCTGAAGATTATAAGTTGTACTCTTTTTCCCTTTGTGAGTTTTCCTGAAGTTTTCTCACATAAAGGTTTTTAATGAGGCAACTAGTGCAACAATAGCATGCGAGTGCGATGTGCTCTTTTCTCCATCTCTTTTTTCCCACTGGGTTTTTGAGTGGAGTTTTTAATGAGACATATGCATTACGTGGTATTAGACCAAGGGGGAGTGTTATGAGATAAGGAAACCTAAACCAAATATGGTTAGGACTCTATCTCCTTATGGTGTGGTCGAATCCGAACTCTCTCTTCACGCCGCTATATATATCGGGTGCCCCCCTCATTGTAAACGATGAATCAATAAAGCGAGAGAGAATTCCACCCCTATATTGTGTGTCTATTGTTCTTGCTCTCGTGATTGCATCTACTATTGGTGATTGTTCGTTAGCGTTCTTCGACGTTTTACAACAGAAATGTAATTCTTATCGTACTCTCTCCATACTTTTCACTCCCTCCATCTCAAAATATAAACCATATATTTTTTTACAATACTGTTTTAAATATAAGTCCTTCAAAATAAAGATGTATAATTCTGCAATATTCTTTTAAAATATTAGGCATGCATGCATTTTTATTTGTCATTTTATTTTCTATCCTCTTCATTATTTGTAAGTATGCGTTTCTCGACCAACTATTCTTTCTCTTATTCCTTCCTCGGTAGTTTCATCACGGAGCTTAATCAAAATATGCCTTATAATTACTAGCGGATAGGCACCTATCATTTTTTCATATTGGCTGAAAATTATAAAAAACATTTTAGTCCACTAGCCCAGTGTCACAATTATAAGTATATGCATGGCTATATCAAATGATTGGCTATACTACCATTTTCTCAAATTTTGCATAAAATGAGATTTATTCAACAATAATAAGTAGTAGATTACAAATGGAATTTGTAAATAGCAGTCCATAAGTATGTAAATAACAAGTGTATAACTTAAATATGAGCAAATCACAATCCTCCATGATTGTGATCAATTATCTGTTCCCAGTCATACACCTATCATAACATCTATATCTTGGCTGTCCACCATTTTTTCAACACAAGTTTTTGCATAAAAAATCAAAATTAACTAGTGTCAATGCACCAGAGTCGCTCATGTTCACGAGCACGGTTTTTTTATAAGATTTACAGTCTATTGAGGCATGACTAATTCTTGTTGCTAAGCTATTAACACACTTTCTTTGTGTGCGGAAGAGAGGTCAAGATAAAACCAGTATATTACTTAGACCAAATTTTGTACCAACCCAGGGATGTTTGACCCTCACTATAGTGGCAAAAACAAAATTCTCATAAACATAATATCAACGATAGTTTACGCCTTGTCATAACCATTTCTCCCATAGCAAGTTATGCATCGATGTATCGGCAAGCTTTAGCCCTGACACCTCGATGAGCGAACCCTTTCAAGCAAACTACCCAGAATGCCCATACTACTTCGGCCTTTCAATATGCAAAACTAGTACTAGATAACTTAGTAGGTTAGAATCAACCTATAAATAATACTTATGGTTGCACGAATATTTTGATTTTTACAACACTACGTTCGGTGTTTAATCGATTCAGGCGAGAACTCCCCTACATTACGTGCAAGTCTATCCCTTACACTTCACATATTATATTAATAACTTGCCCAAGTCAAAAGTTAGTTTTCAATTTTGATTTTATACCAAAATAACAGAGTTAACCCCTCTGGTCCACGTCGAAATTACCATTTTTGAACAAATGCTTCAACCATTCATTTGCTCTTCCAAATCTAAAGCATGGCTAAGCATAATTATGTATAATCAAGTATACCCAAGATTGATATAAGTTATTGTCTAACCTCTATCTTATGGATTTCAATACTAAGGTTGTGTATTTATCAAGGAAGTTCCATACAACAAGTAGATTTATCTACTGTTACAAAAAATATAGCTATTTTACCGAAAGTACATGCATGCATACATAAATTTATAAAACAACATAAATTAAGTGAAATAATAGAATCAATATGATCAATGTAGGTGCTTGCCTTACTGATTGAACATTTAGTCTTACTCTGATTGATCAAAGTACCAATTACGTCATCTAGCTAGTCCCGGGCCTCTCATACGGTTCCATGATTCAGATGTACACTCCAATGTTAACATATGCAAGCAAACAAATCCACAATTACTATTATACCAATCCCACTTTAATAATCCATGATCATACATATTAAAATTCCACTGATCTAAGTGTATGTATCCAGGCAACACTTAAATGAGGTTTCCATGTTGATCACATACTCAACATTTTATAGCCCACTGATCACTCATATATGTGCTCACCCTATTGGATTGTCATGCACGTCAACCACAAATTTATTCATATCTATACTATCATGATTGACCCATAATCATACATTTGTCAATCCAAAATGAGGGTGCAGACCTTCTCTAATGTTGCAAGCCTAATATCCTGGTACCTACAATTCATTTTCTAATTCACATGGTGATCCAATCCGATTATATATGGTCAAATAATTAATCACTGAGTACTCACATATTCATTACATGTAATCCATCTACTATTATTTAATATATCTAATCTAATTGCACATACGTTGCTCAAATACCGCACAACCATTGTTTGAATATGCGAGCACTAATTCCACAAAATAAATCTTATATGATAAGAACTAATTTAGCCATATACATACTACTACAATCAACCTAAATTAAGAGGACATGTTCCACCAATGCAATATAAATACCTAAGTTGATCACCGATTTATGTCTAGTAAATCCATCCATCGATAATCTTGCAACTACCAAATTAACTTGAGAGAAACTCTCACAAATTTAGCATATAAGACTTACTATCCAATTTCTGTGCGACTCAATAACACACAATCGGATATTCCAATAATTCTAGCCTAAGACCAAGCAATTTAATAATTAAATAATTCGATATCCACCACTTGACGATTAATATTTCGTTCCATCGTTTGAATTATCCAAGTGAAGTAAAAAGCACGACATGTCCATACCACCAAATAATTAAGACCTAATGGGTAGTTGTATTGGTTGTAAGCTCTCAAATTAAAATTTTCTATATACATGCATGAATGTGCGATGATCAAGATTTAAATGCGATGTGCACAACAAAAGCTATGCATCTGAAAATGTGGATGACTATAAAATTTTACCTTGAGTATTGAGAATGATAGGGTTGAATCCACCGAAGGCCATCTTTGACCATACACACACGAAAATAAGGTTCACCATCAGAAATCTAGCTCCGACCCCTTTTTCTCTTATGTTTTCTTTTCTTTCCCTCTTTTTTCTCTTCTCTCCTTTTCCTCTTTTCTTTTCTCTTCTTTTCATTTTCTATTTTTTCTTTCTTTTCTTTTCTTATTTTATTTCCCTTTTTCCTTACCTTCCTTATTCTTGGCCGCATGGTATCTTCTTCTCCACCTTTCTTCTTTCTTCCCCCTTCTTTCTCTTCTTCCTTCCTTCTTTGTCCTCTTCTTCCACCGCCAAGCTTCTCCTCTCCCATCCTTTCTCCACCGAGCACCACCCGGTCCTTCTATCTTTCTCTCTCTATCGTGTGTCCAATCTCTCAGGCCACACCAGTCCTCAGGTTGCCCTACGTCACGCCATGTGCTGAGCCACCTGATGTCGCTGGCCTCTTGCGCCATCACCTGCACCTTGTCGTCCCAACTGTTGCCTTGCCGACACACGCTACCGCCATTGCGCTTGTGTCAATCACCACCATAGACCAGGTCGCTGCTCCCTAGTCGTCAACTATGTTGCCTCATCGACCCATGTCTTCAGGCCATCAGCCGTGTGCCTCATGTGTGCACCCCATGTTGTCCTAAGCACTGAGCCGAGCTATCGCCTAGGCCGTGTTGCCTCCTGACCACTAGCACCATGTGGCCCCGGCCGTCAACAGCTTCGTCGAATTCTCGTGTCATGCTGCTCACGTCGCCACGTCGCCTCGACCGTCCACGTCGTGTCACCCTTGATGCTAGGTCGAGCAGTGCCGCACCGCTAGCTTGAGTGCCATCCCCTGGCTACCCTACTACTACTGCCGTTGAGCCAAGCTACATACTGGCCGCATCATTGCCTTGTCATCCTGGGTCGAACCAAGCACAACTACCCTGGGCGCTAGCCGCCACACCACGTCACTTCTCCATGGCTGCCTCTTGTGTTGCTGGCCACACCCTTTCGCCTTACGTAGGCTGCCTTAGTTTAGTGCCAACTGCTTTGGCGCCATCGTCCCAAGCATGGCCCAAGTCGACCACGCCACCGAGCCGTCACTGCTAACCGAGTTGCTCGCACTTGACATGCAACACCAGTGCTACTGCTACTTTCGCCCTTCTCTCCACAGCGCCAGGATCGGTCTTCTCCATAGCGTCACCTTGTACTCGAGGCCTGTGACAATGAAGAGGCGACAGTACGGGGATTTGGGGTTAGGATGCATAGTGGTGATAGGGAGAGGGGTTGGGCTAGATCTAAAGGCGGTGGGTAGAAATAGGCCAGATGCTGGAGGTGGAGGAGCTCACCTTAGGGGGTGTTGGTGTAGATCTTGATTGAGTATTCTTTCTTGCCAATATTCTGGTCTTCTGAATACAAGCAACAACAATGCTTTGGCAATTCTTCGATCTTGTAAAAACTAGCAACAACAGTAGCTTTGTCGTTGTTTTGATCTTCAGGAAACTTCCGACAACAAACTCTGCGATGCTTCTATATTCTTGAGAAAACAAATGACAATAGAAACAGGATAACAACAGAACAACCAGAGTACAGAATTAACAGGACAAGTTTTTGTGCTACCAAAACTGTGCAACGTTTTTTGGTGTTTATTCTCCTTTTTATAATGCCAAACTTACAGATAAGTTGAGATTACATATTCAAGGTAAGCAATCTCATCTGAACTGCTAATTGGCTTTTTTTTGTTACTCTACCTGACAAAATGTAAACAAACTAGACTCTGAAAAACTGAAAACAACCCAACTGCTAATATCAAGATTACATTTAACATTCTCCCCCTTAATCCTGATTTCCTCCAGCGATGTTCTTGACACCCAGCAGCTCTCGCATCTCAGCGAATTTTACTCTTACAAGTGCCTTAGTTAGAATATTTGCACACTGTTCTTTGGAACTAATATGTTCCACTGCGATCAGACCATTTTCAATGCACTCCCGAATGAAATGGAATTTTGTATCAATATGCTTACTTCTTCCGTGAAACACTGGGTTCTTCATGAGCGCAATAGCAGACTTATTGTCTACTCGCATTACTACTTCCTTTGGTGCTCGTCCTGTCAAAGCACTAAGTAGGTCTCTTAACCACACGGCTTGACATGTCGCTGCAGTAGTAGCCATAAACTCTGCTTAGTAGGATGACAACGGCACTGTCTTTTACTTCTATGAGCACCAAGCGAGTGGACCTCCGGAGAAGTAGAATACCATACCAGTTGTGCTTCTTCGATTATTGAGGTCACCAGCTAGATTGATATCACTATAGCCAATTAGCTCGCCATCTCCATTACTCCTGTAAGCAATGCCAAAACCAATTGTGCCCTTTATATACCGAAGAATCTGCTTCACCGCCTTCATATGACTTTGCTTTGGCTCCTGCTTGTACCTACTGACCATGCCGATTGAGTAACTTAGGTCCGGTCTGGTATGGAGTAAATACCGCAAACATCCTATCAGACATAGGGGGTTGCTCTCTTCAAAGCATTAGTCGGCACACAGTTCAATATATACACAACATGTCTCACTGCATCGGCCCACAGCATCCCGAGGACTTGCATTGTTTTGAGCAAGCTTCTTGTAACAGCAAGCACTGAGCGATTACGTTGTTCCACTACTCCATTTTGCTGAGGTGTATAAGGTGTAGTGAGATGCCGCTGAATTCCTTCTTCCACACAGAAATATGAGAATTGTTGAGACACAAATTCTCCACCTCTGTCTGTCCTGAGCACTTGTAGCTTGTGCCCACTTTCATTTTCAGCATGCACTTTGGACCTTCTGAATGCATTGTATGCTTGATCTTTTGAATTAAGAAAATATACCCACAAATAACGACTGCAATCATCCATTAGAAGTAAGAAGTATCAATTACCTATAGTCGTTTGTGGTGTGATAGGTCCGCAAAGATCTACATGTACTAACTCTAGCAATACTTCCCCACGGTACAGTGCTTGCGATGGAAATGGCTGATGGCACTATGTAACAGCCCTCTAAATTCAAAAATAAAGAAAAATGAAGATTTTATATTTGAGAATGGAAATGAATTAAAAGCTTAATTGAAATCAAGATTTTGATTTTAAACAATATTCTTTCCTCATTTCTTCCATTATAATCTCAATGAAAAGAAGGAATTCAAAATTTAAATTGTTATTCCCAAAATAGATAAAATATCAAAATGAGCTTGAAATGTGATCTTAATTTAAATTTTCATTTCTGAATCCTCTTGCATTTTCTTGAGCTTTTACTTTTAAAAGAAAAGTTAAATTCAATGAAATGGTAAAATGGTAAAAGTAAGAAAGGAAAAGTAAAATATCAACAAAAATAATAATAAAATTTCAGAGCATCCCAGATCTCTCCAGAATCAAATCTTGATGAATGAGACAATCTGAACAATTAAAATAAAACAAAAACATGTGATAATCTGTAGACAAGAAATCTTATTTGATCCATGTCAGATTTATGTAGTAATCTCTAGACCTGTCCTCAAGTTTATATTTTTACCATGCATACCTGAGAACCATATATACGTCTGGTAAAAATATCAAGAATAAAAACTTACATCTGGATCATTTATAAATTCAAAAACAGAAAAGCTGAAAAAGGCAATGTCAGAATTGTTCTGATTTAAATGTGAAATATAAAATTGTGAAATTTTTACAAGAGATGTACAATATCATTATTAATTTTCATAAAATTATAATAAAATAATAAATCTGTTTTAAACTTCAATTAAATATAAAAGCAGAACAATTAGAAATTTAAATATTATATTGTCAGAATTTTACTAAAATATCTACAAGGAGTTTTTATCTGAAAATTTTACTGAGCCCTTATATTCACCTGTCCAATCTCTGTAAAATTTTTTATAAAAACCTAAGTCTTTTTGCTAGCTCAATCTTATGGATCAAGTCCGATCTATCCAAAGATTTCGTCCCAGACTCTTCTAGCTGTCACTTCCAAGTGGGCTAGCCCTTTAACCGGACCCACAAGTCTCAGTCACTGCCAAGCAGACCCCACACGTTAGCCTTCTTCTCAATCCTTCTCCTCCCTTCTTTCTTCTTCTCCTCTCGCGCGCCAGCATAGAGCTCCACCGCCTCCCTTCGTTATCCTCTCCTGCGCCGCAATTCTTCGCCCGAGGCACCGCCAACCCTGACTCACCTCTGCCACGGCATTGTCTCAGTGTTTGTGCCCCTGTTGTACCCCAAAATCGCCAGTAAAATCTCGGCTGCTACTCACGCTCTACCAAAACATTGCCGCGGCGAGATTTTTCGCAAGAAACCCTTGCCACGGCACGAAGTCGGCAGCCAGTTGCAAAGCTAGCTCACCTGCACCCCCTGCCAGAACCCTGCCACGACAAGCATTTCATGGCGATTTCTCTGCCACGACAGCAATTTGCAGCGCCGCCTTTCAAACTCCCGTCCAAACCCTATTCTCATCGCCTCATCTGCCTATTTAAGCACAGCCAGCCTTCAGTTAGCTCCTCAATGCATCGCCCTCCTCCTCCACTGCCTAACCCGCTTACAGCTCCTAGTCTTCCCCACTTCCGGCCAAAGCTCCGCCGAAACCAAAACATAGCCCGAATCTCCTTCACCATTCCATTTTCCAATTACTAGTAACCAAAGCATCCTTACAGCCTCTAGAACTCATCCTTAACCTTAATTGAAGATCTTCTTCTCCGGTGAGCCGCCACGCCGAGCTCCTCCTTCCGCCTCGGTTGCGCACGGTGAGAGCTCAACCCGTCCACTCCTTTTCTTGAAAAAGTAGCAAAATGAAGTCACTAGGACATCCTAATGCTGTTACCGGTGAAAATGAATCACGAGAAGCTTTAGCCTTGAACTCCACCTCTCCGGCCATGGCGTCCGCCGCCCCCGCACTATGGCGCGCCGATTCCGGCCACCGCCGGCTAAACTAACACCACCCCTAGACTCGCACGGATGCACTGATGATCATGGTGGAATTGATTCGGCCTCTCCGGCACTCATCCGTCGTGGCGAGCCAGGCGAACACCTTCGCCTCTATCATCTGCGTAGCGGGTCCCCTCGGTGAAACCAGACCACTGCCTCGCGGGCCCGCTCGTCGATCTCTGGTACCAAGCCGCGATCATGCACACCGTCCCGCCATCGATTGCTTCAACACGGCAACACCCAAAAACGGAAGGTGTCTTCTAACCTCGAAAGTGTACTTTCCTCTTTTGGCAAAGTCCTGATTTTTGAGTATTTTTCAAACCCTAGCATATTCAATGGCTCATATCTTTTACATTTCAAATCAAAATCTGATGAAATAAATTTATATATTCATCTAAAATCATGTATATTCAGAATATGCAAAAATATTTCTAAATTAAACTCTGTCTAAATTTTTAATTTGAATTTAAAGAAAAGGTTCAAAATATGCTATACATAGAATTTTTGTAAATGAACTCAAAATTTAGTAAAACAAATTTTATTAGACTCCTTGTATCCTTAGGAACCTGAATATGCAAAAATACTTAGGGTTCACTATAGGAAATATTGAATTGTTGTGTAGTAAGTAAGATAGAAACCCAAATGATTTTAGCCTTTTGAATTTGAAATTATAAATAATAAAATAATTCACATATGCTCCTGAGACCCTAATAAATACATTTGTTTAGAAATATTTAATTTTCAAACTTGATTTGAATTATTCAAGTTAAAGATCAAACAAACCCTAATATGGTACTATTACAAATATACAAACTATAACTCTTTAAATCATGAATCAAATTCTAAAATGATACTGAGATCATGAGTATTCCAGATATGCAAAAATATTTAGATTTGAATTTATTTTAATTTTGATTAGAAATTAGATTGTTTCTCAATGCATAAAAATTAAAATAGTTGTAGTTTGAGCATATGAATTCAAATATTGGTGAAACCAAATCCTATGCCTCATTAGAACCATAAAACCCCTGTTTATGGAAAAATATTTTATATTTACTTAAGTTGAATCAAATTTGTAGTTCATCTTGTTCAGTGAACACATACGATTGATATATATATAAATAAAGTCCATAATTAAGAGCCATTGTAATCCATAAATATGCTATAGGTCTTAGGTTAAATAAACTTGATGTAATAATTATATGTGGCTAATAAAATCTGGATCTTAAAGTAGAAATGCTTTCTTTATATAAAAGATTAATGTATGTATATCGCAATCAATAGAAGATAATCCAAGTAAGACTAATTCATATATGCTCTTATAACTCAAGATTAGCCTATTATGTAGAAGTAATTCTATTTTAACATGCTTTGAATCTGAATCCTATCAAAAGCCTAACCCTGCATTGATATAAACCTTAAAATCCATAACATAGGAACACGCTCTTAAGTAATAAGAAAACAATGATTAAAATATTTGTATCACCGTAATCTTCTTAAAATCATGAATATATATAAAACACAGAACTTAACAGGTTTAACATATTTAAAACTAACTCTTATACAAAGTTAATTTACATATATATCATACAACGAAGTGATTAATGATTAATCCTATTAATCCAAACAATTTTTGCATCTTGAATTCGATACTATAAATATAATATATCTAATTTTAGCCTCTTGAATTCATAGAACAAAAATATAATATATCTAATTTTAGCCTCTTGAATTCATAGAACAAGGATATATAAAATATAAAAGGAACCGTATCATCGCTCAACCTGGAAACTGTTAATGATATAAATATATATACATATAATCAACCCAAGCCCTAAAACACACCTGTTAAGCCTGCTTTCTATGATTTGTTTCTATTTGGATTTCCATCTGATTTCTTTTTGTCTTTATTAAAAACTTGTTATTTGTCATTTGTTATGTTCTTCGTTTGCGACATGTAGAACTCAACGTCACTACTTTCATCATCGACTGTGACTTCAATTTCGTTGAAGACATCAATAAGCAGGGCAAGCACCCCCTTTGATCATGTTGATCCCAGTTTTATAAATGTTTTATTAAATATTTTCATTGCATATGCTATTTTCATTAAATGCTGCTATTTTGTGGGTACTGATAGATATACCTACTGTCTTATGAAATTTCCCTTAGTATTGACATGTGAACCTTGACAACCCTAAAATTAAGGTTAGACAATATATGATGTCAAATTGGGTATATGCGATGGTTAATAATCATGCTTAGCCATGCTTTAGACTTGGAATAAATCAATTGGAAAAATTGATCAGATGAAACTTGGAAATGTTGAGACATGATGATGGTTATTGGTATTTTGATTAAAAATAAAAATAAAACTATGTTTTTGATGCGGGCAATCATTGGCAATAGCCAGAGGTGCATGGATTTGCACATAGTGTAGGGGGGAGACTATTGCCCATGTCGGATTAAGGACCGAACTAATTGTACGTTACATCCAAGTATTTTCGTACAACCACAAATGCTGGTACGGGACAGCCTTAACCTATTAAGTTATTTAAAACTAGCTTTGGACATTGGAAGGCTGGAGTAGTACGAGCTGTTCCTTAATGGATTGCTCGAAGGGACGTCCACACCGAGGTGATCATGGATCAAACGTTTACCGATACAACGGTGTATGCCATTTTGTGGGGAAGTTCCATCATTTCTATGCTTTGAGTTCTTCTGCCATAGTGTGGGTTTTCGTCCCGTGCTGGTGCAAAGTTAGGGTTAAGTAATGTAACAGTTATGTCATGACTCCCTGCGGCACACCAAAGGAAGTGTGCTAATGATCTGCACAAAGAGTCAGCCATGTCTTGTGGGTAAAGCTGTACACCTCTGTAGAGTGTAAATCTTTTCGAAAAGTCGTTCCCGTGGTCATGGGACACTTGGTGCGCCTGCATTAGTTAGCAGTTTTGATATTTTCTAAATGGTTTGGATTGGATACATTTGTTAGAAAGTATTTGTCTCAGATTTGAGCCATGTGTTGGCAATGGACATCTCGATGCTCACATCGTGGAGGACTGTGAGTTGTTACTTATGCTTTACTTATTATTTTCATATCTGTCAAATTTGCTTTTATAAATTCTGTTTTGCAATTACTACTTGTTTCACAATTTTAAATTGGCTTTATGCAAATTAACCGTAGAAGCCTTTCCTTTGAAATAGCCTGCATATATTATAGGATTTGCAAAAGTCTTGTTGAGTACGAAAGTACTCACCCTTGCTTATTCGTTGTTTTTAGGTCAAGTTAGCGTACTTACAGACGACATATATCTTGACGCAGGATGCAGAAATATTGTTAACGAGTTTTTCTAGGGATTATGCCTTGCCAGTTGCCTAAGGGTTGGATGGGCACACTACAAGACTTTCGAATCTTTCCGCTGCATTACTTTGAATTGTAAGACCTTATTGTATAAATTACCATTATTATTTGTAATAAAGAGTATGGATGTGGTATCAATTGTTATAAATGTGCGTGCTAGCTATTGATCATAGGACTAGCACTGTATGCACATAAGATTTCCATTTTTACATTTATGTAAAAATGGGGGTCGCTACACACTACTTTGTGAGGATACACCCTACGCACATTTGTGCAATATGATTGGTGCTCGGCACTCCCCGTACCAAGTCTCTAGCAACCATATCCTTCATAGCTTGAAAATTCAAATGATCGAGTCGTGCATGCCATAGCCATGCTGGCTCTTCAACACAAACTGAGAGGCTCATAGGCATGGTAGTTTTTAACATTACCTTGTACAACTGATTGCCAGAGCGCTGGACCTTCATGAGTAGCTTTCCCTCCTGATCAAGTATTCTCAACATGTCTCCCGCAAGCATCACACTACAACTTGCTTATGTTTTTTGGCCTAGACTCAAAATATTGCTACAGAGATTAGGGATATAATATACCTCCGTGATCAGACGATGCTCGCCGTTTTTTCATTCTAGCAAAATTGAGCCTTTTCCCATAATCTTCACCGTTGAGCTGTCTCCAAACTGAACTTGCCCAAGAATGCTTTTGTCAAGCTCGGTGAAGAATGAATGCTGCCCTGTCATGTGGTTACTTGCTCCATTATCTAAGTACCACATACCCTTCTCCTTAATATCTGCGGTATAAGTTCCTGGAACCACCTTGTCTTCATTCAGCAAGATCAAGTCTTTATTGTGCAAAATTATGTCTTGACTATGTGACTCGTAACTTGACAAAAGAAGTGCAGGTTCATCTTCTTGAGCCTGAGACAAATTGGCTTCTTATTCTTTGAATTTGGGCAGTCGATATTCTGAAGCATAATGCCCAAATTTGTCGCAATTGAAACATTTGATGTGACTCTTATCTCTTGCCGTGATGCCGTTGCCACTTGAATCTTGCCGGCCACCACTGAAGCCTCTACCACTTCTACCGCGGCCACGTCCTCTGCCGTGCCATCTTCCACGACCTTGCTCATCCGGTTTGCTTTTGCCAACAAATCTGCTATTTGTTGACGAATCTCTACTACTGTTACACCTTTGACGCGACTAGCCCTTGGCTTGTGTCAGCAAGAGACGCCCTTCGGCACTTGCAGATCAACTTCCAACACGCAAACGGATTCATTCTTCATATGCCTTAAGCTGTCCAATTGCCTCTTCAAACGGCATGCTGTCCAAGTCAGAATATTGCTCAATTGATGCAATTAACTAGAAAAACTTCTCAGGCACGGAATCAAGAAGCTTTTTCACAAGTGTTGCATCTTCAAGCATAACTCCAAGGCTGCTAAACTTAGCTGCCATGCTGCATATCTTACCAGCAAACTCATCAACAGACTCTACGTCTTTCATTCTCAAAGCTTCGAACTCACTTTTCAGTATTTGCAAGCACGCTTTCTGAACACGATCAACACCTAGAAATCTGGTTCTCAAAGCTTCCTAGACATCTCTTGCATTCTTCTTCTTGGTGACTTGTAGAAGAAGATCTTCAAGGATACATTGAAAGAGAAAAGCTTTCACCTCCTTGTTGGTCTTTTCTTCCATGGCCATACCAGTCTCAGGTTCTACAACTTCCAGATTCCTTGGGCATCCATCAAGGCCTCCATCTTGATCGCCCATACTATGTATGTGGATGCTGTAAGCATCGGGAAAGAAACCGGCACTCCGCCAGCCTCCTTTGCTGCTTGCTTTGATGAAAAAGCCATATGTCTGAACCTTGTGATAGATTGGAAAAACTCACCAAGCTCTGATACCAATTGTTGGTGTAGATCTTGATTGAGTATTCTTTCTTGCCAATATTCTAGTCTTCTAAATACAAGCAACAGCTATATGCTCGGTGAGAGGAGAGATCAGATGCAGGAGAAGAAAAGGAGGAAGCGTCACATAGAGGAAGAAAAAGAAGAAAAGAAAGGAAAGAGAAGTAAGCAGAGGAGAGAAGGAAGAAGAAGGGCAATTATGTCTTTTTTCAGCCCACTTAATGGTAAGTGACGAAAATAACATGAAAAAACACTTAAGGGCAAGCGACGGAAATAGTGTAAAAGGGCGTGAAAAATTCTTTTGTGACATAGAAGAAAAAAATAACTTCTTCAATGATGTATCAGAATTTCGGTTACTTTGAATGATAAGTAAAGAATTTTCTCAATTTTCAGAGCTTTGTGGGATGCTTTCTTTTTCAAGCGGACATGGTTTCAAATATTGACAAAATCGCAATTTTTGATCATATCGAGCCAGCTCAATAAACTATATCGGTCGATAAACTGACCCAATTCAAATTTTTTTTTTAAAAAAGTAAGAAATTTTATGCAATGCAAACTGATTGAAAATCAATAAAAATCACTCGAAAATAAAAAAAATCACTTGAAAATTGGTTAAAATCACTCGAAAATTGGCAAAACTGATTGATTTTCGAATTTTTACAATTTTTTTGTACCGCCGAGTTCAAAGAGTTTGACTTCGAAACCATTTGGCTTCTACCAAATTTCGATAAAAACCGATACCGAGCCATGGACGATTTCTGAACTCGAAACGGTATTGTAATCAACCTGGTCCCGGTGATGTGAACCATGAAAAGCTGGGTCATCGGATGCAACGTCTGCAGCTTCAAGAAGAAGCATGCCTCAATGCGGCACCACCTTACGAATTTCCAAATGGGCTGTAAGCGGCGCATGCGATAGGGTTTCAAGTCGCGTTCTGATGTCTGCATTCACTATCACCTTGGAGGAAAAGCATAATTTATCAGCAATGTTATTTCTTCTGATGGGGCTGATCGACAGGGACAATATGCTAATGGCAAGGGGGATTCTGCTGGGTCTCTATCCATGAAGCACAAAGGCTTGCAACCGTTGGGTGAACCAATTGCCAAGAAGAAGAAGCAGTTTGTGATTTGTTGTGAAATTTGTGAGGAGGAGCACTTCACCCCTCATTGCCCTTTATTGCATGGTCCTAAACTTTCTTTGCTATGTTCTCATGGTTTGGTGGAGATGGCTGGGCTTCTTCCATATACCGTATTTGGCGTGCCTAAGGTCCTCGAAAAGCATCCGTAATGACCTTGATCAAGATCATTGAGGATCGGTTACGGTTGACCTTCTCAAGAAGGAATTGCACGTTTATCCTATTAAGTGGGATTGGGTGGTGCGGGAGCATGGGCCAAATGCTTATATTGTGCCTTTTCCGTGTCGGTGGAGTTGCAGAGGATGATTTCTATGAAAAGACTTCGTCCGATAATAATGAAGGTGTTATGGCATTTGAAGAATGGAATCATGAGATAAAACCGAAGTCTAGACTGCAGAAAGTCAGGGTTCACGTTTATGGAGTGCCTTATGAGATTAGATCATTCTTGCCTTTGTGGGTCATGGGGTCTATTATTGGTGCAACTCAACGAGTTGATATGAGATCAATGCGCAGGACGGGTGTGGTTAAACCGGTGGCGCTTCTTGATGTGCACTTGTATCCCGAATGATGCGGATATAGTTGTA
Source organism: Guadua angustifolia (assembly GCA_036346375.1). Taxonomy (NCBI): domain Eukaryota; kingdom Viridiplantae; phylum Streptophyta; class Magnoliopsida; order Poales; family Poaceae; genus Guadua; species Guadua angustifolia. The sequence continues at coordinate 75,274 of JAYEVE010000750.1, read as the reverse complement.
GATGATTGTATGTATGAAATATTTTTAAAGTGGATAGGGTGGTCTCGACAATTCTCTTGAATCTGAAATTGAGGGGAGGACATTGATTTGGATGATCAACGGGGAGAAAGACGCTGAGATGGACGATGCTGAGGTTATGGAAAAAATGAGCTCTGATGAGGGGGCTAGGCTTGCCTCTTCTTTGCCTGATAAAAATGGTTTGGAGGTGCAACACGAGGTGTTGCAGAGGAGCTGTGATTTAGTTCATGAGGGGCTGTGCTTTGGTCCAATTAGAAGTGAGTTGTCTCATCAGGATGATCAATGTGATTTGCCTCTGGATAGAAGTCTGAGTTCCAGTGAACAAAAAGGTTTGGTTGATGTTGAAGGGGTTGACATTTTGGAACAGAGCAAGGAGTTAAATTCAGTGGCTGTGGTATCAATTGAAAATGAGGGTTCAGTTGATGTAGAAGGAGCTGAAAATCTGGTACAGTTAAAGGAGACTCATTTGGTGGATGGGAGGTCTTTGGTGCAACAGGGAATAGACTTGGCGGTGGATCGATTGCTAGAGGAGATTGCCACTATGGTGATGGTGAGGACATGTCCTGAGTCGATCTGGGGAACAAACAATGAAAATGCATTAGGTGAGGAGAAATGTCTTGATGCTCTGTTGGTGCGGTTAGGGGTTCTGATGGGTTTTCAATTCGGAACCCGTGGCTCACAAGGTGGCGATGTGGGGGTGGTGCGATCGCACATTGTTCCATTCTGTTCACGTTTTACGGTCTCGATCTGGGAAGAAACAACAGAAAATGCATTAGGTGAGGAGAAATGTCTTGATGCTCTGTTGGTGCGGTTAGGGGTTCGATGGGTTTTCAATTCGGAACCCGTGGCTCACAAGGTCACTGATGTGGGGGTAGTGCGATCGCACATTGTTCCATTCATTCGCGGTTTTCGGTCTTTCTCGTCGGACATTGCAAGCTTTAGCTAAACAAAATGGCATTCGTGCTAATATGTCAAATGATGCTATGGTTGTCGCTCTAGAGGCTTTGAAGGTGGTGGCTGGAATTGATCGGGTTCCTCATATGATGTCTGGGCAATTATCCGGGAAAGGAGATCTAGTAAGAGAATAGCAGCTCTTGGTGATGGTGATTTCTTTGGAAAAGGCGTGTTTGCTTGCGCCAAGAAGAATTTGGATTTGCCAACCAAATCGGTACTTTATCTTTTACATCTATGCGGATTCTGTTATTGCTGCTAGAATTTCCAACTTAGGGGTGTCTTTGGGTAGAGATGCTAGTGAAGTTAGCTCTTCCATTACCTTAATTAAGAACATTGAAATTGACAGCTAAGAGTGTCCCAGAAGAATTCCAATTCTAAGGTCAAATCTTCCTCACCAAAAATTAATCTGGTGAGGTTGATGAGGATGATTTAGTTCTTTGGGCTTCCTAATATTAATGCAGATTGTGGGGGCCGGGGCATGATGAGGATTTGATCACATTTGTTGTGAGCTTAATGTGATCCCTCGTCGAAAGAAATATAATTCGCGGAATATGTATAAGGTGGGTCGTGTTCTTAAAAAACCCACCACGCCATCCAAATTGAGTTTGAAATGAAAGGGGTTTTCTGGAATAGCAGAGGTCTAGGAGACTTGGCTAAACATGGTTATGTGGAGCATTTGGTAAAAGAGGAGCAGATTGATTTTATTGCTCTTATGGAAATTGGTCGGGCTCAGTTCCCAGATGTGACCTTGAAGAAACTTTGTGGGGGTAGGGATTATATTTGGCATTGTATGGCTCCTCATGGTCGTTCAGGGGGTATTCTTCTAGGGGTTGATTTATCTATTTTTGATATTGGAGGTATTGTTGAAGGCGATTTTTATGTCAAGTTTACTCTCCGAAATAAAAAGGATGATTTTAAGTGGGCGTTATATGCTGTTTATGGTCCAGCCCAACAACATTATAAAAAGGGTTTTTTAGTGGAAATGGCTCAGGTATGTAGCAAAGAATCATTACCATTCATAATTGGTGGTGATTTCAATATTATGCGTAGGCCTGAGGACAAAAGTAAGAATAAATTTGAGACTAATTGGCCAGATTTATTTAATATGGTTATTCAATCTCTTGATCTCAAAGAGATTAAATTATCTGGTCGTCATTATACTTGGGCTAGTAGTGGTAATGATCCCACTTTTGAGAAACTTGATAGGATTTTAGTAAGTACGGAGTGGGAACGCAAATTTCCCCTATCAACGGTGGAAGCTAGAGATCGAAGCCAATCGGATCATACACCGTTGCTTCTGAATACGGGTGCGTCCTCTCATAGTTCGTATCAGCCACTTTTCAAATTTGAGCGGGGGTGGTTGCTTAGAGAAGGATTCTATGATATGGTAGTGAATGTTTGGCATTCGGAATCCCGAGGTCAAACGGCAATGAGAAGATGGCAATTTAAAGTTCGTACGCTAAGGCAATATTTGAGAGGTTGGGCTAGACATGTTGCTGGCCATAATAAGAAAGAGAAAAAGGAACTTATTAATATGATTGACTTAATTGATAAAAAGGCGGAATTAAATGTGCTGTCGGATCATGATATTTTTCTGAAAAATATACTCAAGGATCGGTTGACTCAGTTGTTGAGAGAAGAGGAAATAAAGTGGTATGAAAGGGCTAAAGTTAAGAATCTGTTGGAAGGGGATGATAATACCCAGTATTTCCATTTGGTTGCTAATGGTAAACATAGAAAACAAAGAATTTTCAAGCTGGAGCAAGACGATGGGTTAATCGTTGGTGATGTTAAATTGAAAGAATATATAACAAGTTATTATAAAGGCCTTTTTGGTCCTCCTCAAGATAATAACTTTAGTATGGTTGAGAACCACATTGTTGATATTCCTCAAGTGACTGAGGAGCAGAATACACTCCTTACTTCTCCATTTACTGAAGATGAAGTGAGGGAGGCAGTTTTCCAAATGGAACATAATAAGGCTCCACGGTCACGATGGTTTCCATTTGAGTTTTACCAAGTTTTTTGGGAAGTAATTCGTGGGGATGTGATGGCCCTTTTCAATGATTTCTTTCAACAGAACTTACCGTTATTTAATTTAAATTTTGGAGTTATTACTCTTCTCCCAAAAATTAAAGAAGCTACAAAGATCCAACAGTATAGGCCTATTTGTCTTCTTAATGTCATTTTCAAAATTTTTACTAAGGTGGTTACTAATCGGCTCTGTGGAATTGTTGGGAAGGTGGTACATCCATCTCAGACCGCTTTTATGCCGGGTCGAAATATTATGGAGGGAGTGGTGATTTTACATGAGACTATTCATGAATTACATGTTAAGAAACTTAATGGGGTGATATTAAAGATTGATTTTGAAAAGGCATATGACAAAGTTAAATGGTCGTTTCTTCAACAAACTTTACGAATGAAAGGTTTCTGTCCGAAGTGGTGCAAATGGATTGATGATTTTGTGTCTGGTGGTAGTGTGGGCATCAAAATTAATGATGACATTGGGCACTACTTTCAGACGAAGAAGGGTCTTCGACAAGGAGATCCCATATCTCCTCTTCTTTTCAATTTAGTTGCAGATATGTTAGCTATTTTGATCAAGAGGGCAAGGAGGATGGCCAGATAAAGGGGTTATACCTCACCTAGTGGATGATGGTTTGTCTATATTACGAGATCTTGATGATACCATTTTGTTTATGGATCATGATTTCGAACAAGCAAAGAATATGAAGTTACTACTCAGTGTATTTGAACAATTATCGGGTCTCAAGATAAATTTTCATAAAAGCGAAATATTTTGTTTTGGAGAGGCAAAACAATGTGAGAATGAGTATACTCGTTATTCGGATCTTAATTGGTACATTGCCGTTTCGATATTTAGGAATTCCCATGCATCACCGTAAGCTTCGTAATAATGATTGGAGTGCTATTGAAGATAGATTTAAGAAGAAATTATGTACTTGGAAGGCTAAGCATTTGTCTTATGGGGGTCGTTTAGTGTTAATAAATTCAGTTCTTAGTAGCCTCCCAATGTTTATGTTATCCTTTTTTGAGATACCAAAGGAAGTGGTGAAGAAACTGGATTTCTATCGATCTAGTTTTTTTTGGCAAGGTAACGGTACAAGGAAGAAATACCGCCTTACTAAATGGGACATTCTTTGTCGTCCTAAAGATCAAGGAGGGTTAGGGATAACTAATCTTTTGATTAAGAATCGTTGTCTTTTGAGCAAATGGTTATTCAAATTATTAAATGAAGAAGGACTTGGCGCTTTGATTAGGAATAAGTATTTGTATTCTCATACCTTATCTCAGGTTCAGATTAAACCTAATGATTCTCATTTTTGGAAAGGTCTCTTGAAGGTCAAAGATTATTTTCTTAGCTGTGGGTCGTTTCAAATTCATGATGGTTCCCAAACTAGATTCTGGGAAGATGTTTGGATAGGCATTTCTCCCCTTAAGGAGCAATTTCCTAATCTTTATAATATTGTGATTAACCCTCATATAACAGTGGCAAAGGTTTTTCAAGAAGTGCCCCTTAATATTTCTTTCCGTAGAGCGTTAGTGGGCAATAGATTAAACAGTTGGCTTGAATTAGTTGTTGTTATTGCCCATATTCAGTTATCAATAGAGAAGGATATTTTTATTTGGAATTTATGTAAAAATGGTCAATTCTCTGTTCGCTCAATGTATCAATTTAAGATGAATCAGGGTACCCCTTTTGTTCATCATTTCATTTGGAAGCTGAAAATTCCTTTAAAAATTAAGATTTTCCTTTGGTATCTTCAGCGCGGTGTTATTTTGACAAAGGATAATTTGGCTAAGCGAAACTGGGTGGGCAATCAAAAGTGTTGCTATTGTGATTGTAATGAAACTATTAATCATCTCTTCTTTGATTGCCATCATGCTAGAGCTATTTGGCGTGTAATTTACCTTGCTACTGGGTTAAGTCCTCCTATTTCATTGTCTCATCTGATGGGAGGTTGGCTAAATTGTATAGGGAACCATCTTAAGAAACAAATCTTTATTGGGGCAGCGGCTATTTGTTGGGCACTATGGCATTGTCGTAATGATATTGTGTTTCAGAAGAATCGAAATGTTTCTTTTTTGCAGACCATTTTCAGAAGAACGTATTGGTGGAGGTTTTGGGCGCAGTTGCAACGTGAGGAGGCACGGGAGGTTATTCATTCTGTGTGCTTTCGTCTCGAAGTTGTTGCCATGGAGCTCCTTGCAACTCATGGATGGAGGCATAATTATAGGCTTTGTTATCTTTAATTTTGGATTCTCTTCTTTGATGGTTCTATTGCATTTGCGCCGAAGTGCGGTTGCAATTTCTGTAATAAAACCGGGCTGTGTGCTTTGACAGAGGCCGGAAACATTTCCTTTTTCTAAAAAAATCTTCTTCCATCAGTGCCGTGTTAAACCTTCGGTAAGTCCCGTTGTTTACGTCAGCGAAAGACAACAGAAAGACACCGTGAAAATTCCGCGCGTCCTCAGTCGACATGACCATGAGCCCTCGAGAGCATTTTTTATTCAACAGCCGTATATGCCACGGGAGAATCGTAGTTACGCAAATAATAGACGTCTGTCGACCCATGAGTCACGCTTCGCTAACGATCGCGCTGAAAAGGTTTTGTTTCCTCTCGGTGAGATCATCAAGGTGAAAAACAGTTCACATACATCAAAGGAACAATTCAAAAATTATATAAGATTTAGTTTATCACACACATAAGATTAGTTCATCATATACATAGATTAAAACACAAAATAAAGGTAATCTTTGCTCAGAGATACAAATAGAAGCAAACACATAATACACTAAAAGTTTGATAATACTTATATATCATGTCTCTAGAAAAAGTATATATAACATTTATATGTCATGAATTAAGATTTATAATCTTTGTTGAATTATGTTTAAAATAATAAATTATGTATTTATGAGTTTTTATGTATTTTTAGCTACTTATTTAATATATTTTCCTATTAAGAATAGGAGTTTTTGAATTTTGAGGAAAAATAACATCTGATAAAATCTTGAAAATAATTTTTTAAATGTTAGATTGTTACTGGAACTTTCTCAAAAAACTTTCGTAATTTTTGGAGTTGGTTTGCTAATTTTAATAATTAAAACTTGCTTTAGAAATTAATTAAATTAGAAAACAATTCTGAAATTAAGAAACCTTTTTGGGCAAAAAAAAGTAGTCTTGGCTCAGCTCATATGTATATCTGGATATCCAACCCACCATTATCCGGTTTATTCGAATTCATATCCATATCCGACGGATAATGAGCTACCGAATCCGTATCCGTATCGGACAAAAAAATCCGTATTAGTATCTAATCCGATTCTATCCGATAAATATCCGATCCGACAGAATCCATATCAAAAATATTCAGATCAATCGGAAAATATCCGATCTATTTTCATCCCAAATTAGAGGTCTGTCCCTTAACTCCATGAGTCACGCTTCGGTTACTTTCGTACCGAAAGACGCTGGAACTGAACGTAAAAATGGTTTTGTTTCCTCTCGGTGAGATCATCAAGTGGAAAACAGTTCACATCAACGGAACTGTTCAAAGCTTAATTGTTGAGAAATTTTACAGTAGATAATATAGATAGTAAGTAGTGGTAGTAAAAATCAAATCTAACCATCCATTCTTTAAGAGTATTTTAAACTTTTTCTATCTATTCATCAGGGGTATTTTAGAATTTTTCTAATTCGTTCACAGTTTCGGATTCACTGAATACCTGATGATCTTTAGAGGCTTCTTATCTATTCATCATGATCACAGGATGTGTTTTACCGTAGAGGATAAGTAGTATAAAAGAATTTTTTACCATTTTACCCCTCTATTTTACTACTAATGCTACAGGTAGTAGTATAACTAGATCTAAATTGATTTCAACTATTAGATTCAAATGAATGAACGGCTTATATTGATTTTAACATGTAGAGTATTAATTACTTTTTCCTTACCTCAACCGTCAATTCTTTATCATTAATTTGCTTGAGAGGTAAGAGAACTCGGCCAAGAATTATCTTTCTTTTTTTTCCTTTATTTTTCATTTATGCCAATGAAACCAACCACAGCTTACTATATAAATACCACGTTGATCTAGCACTCACCTTCACCTCTTATCCTTCTCGAGTACTCCTGTAGCTTGCAGTGTTAGAAGGTGCATAGAAGAAAACAAATCTTGATCTCTGATGAGCTGCTACTTTTCACAGGGATCCCTATTTGGGATCCTTTGCGTATTGTTGGCCATATCTTGCATGTCGAATGGCTGTTTCGAGGAGGAGAGGACTGCCCTAGTGAATATCTTCAGTTCATTGCGGGACACAACTTTCGGGATGCCTCCTCCTTCATGGCTAGAGAGTGATGACTGCTGTTCCTGGGAACGCGTCATATGCAACAACAGCACAAAACGCATATCCCATCTCAACCTCTCTAGCCTCAGTGATGAATTCTCCCCTCAAACTGGATGTCGGATGAACCTGAATTCGACGGCCTTTTCAGCGTTCCCTGAGCTTCAGTTTCTTGATTTCTCTATGAACGATGCCATTTTTCAAAGTTGGGAAGGTATGTGAGTACTTCCACTATACACAAGCAAATCTCTTTACCTTTTTACGTGAATATTAGGAGGGAGTGTGAAGATATTGAAAAGAGGCTTATTCTGTTTGTATGGAACAACATCCTCAGGCTTGGTAGGATTAACCATGCTTCGCCATCTCGACCTCAGTAACAACTGCTTGGATGGTACGCTTCCGACTTCAGGTATAAACACGACCTTTGCTACAAATATTTACGTTTTTATGTTGGTGCAGTTTGTACTTATTACACACTCCAATTGCTTTGCAGTTTTCGAAAACCTCAGGAATCTACGAGAATTGAATCTGAGTTCCAACCAATTCAATGGAAGCCTCCCAGCATCCTTATTTACACTTCCTCATATTGAACACTTGGATCTCTCACAAAATCTCATTCAAGGAAGTATTCCTATGAGCACGTCTTCAAATCCTTCTTCATCACTTAAGGCTCTAAACTTTTCCATGAACAGTTTAAGTGGTAATTTTTCATTCTTCTCGCTGAGAAACCTCACCAATCTCGAGATGGTAGATCTTTCAAGAAACGCTAATTTGTCTGTTGGTGTTAATTTCCCTGGTTGGACACCTTCATTCCAATTGAAACAGCTACTGCTCTCTGGTTGTGAACTTGACAAGAGCATTATTGCAGAACCTCATTTTCTTCTTACGCAACGGCAATTAGAGGCACTTGATTTGTCCAACAATAACTTGCCTGGGAGCATGCCCAATTGGTTGTTTACAAAGGAAGCAACATTACTTTACCTTAACCTTGGAAGTAACTCGCTCACCGGATCATTGGACTCTTTACGGTACGCCCAAACAAATGTCCTAGTTATCAGCCTATCTAAGAACCGTATTTCGGGATATATACCAGCCAACATCAGCTCAATGTTTCCAAATTTAACCTTTCTTGATTTTTCTTGCAATATGATTGTCGGAGATATACCCTCATCGTTGTGCAACATTAGCAGCATGGAAATTTTAGACCTATCAAACAACAACTTTTCAGGTGAAATGCCAGCTTGCTTGCTCACTAATTATACCAATCTGCAATACTTGAAGGTCTCTAAAAACAAACTTGGTGGCCCCATACTTGGTGGGACGAGTCATTTGTCCATCAAGACCGGATTATACATGGATGGCAACAAATTTGAAGGACCACTACCTCAAACTCTAACAACAGATTTTGAAAATGGAGGAACATTGGATTTCCATGATAATAAGTTGTCTGGTAAACTCGATTTTACGTTGTGGAACCTTATAGGTTTGACCACTTTGATTCTTGCTGGCAATAGTTTCACCGGTGAAATACATCCAAGCATTTGCAGTTTAACAACCTTTATGATTGATCTTTCCAATAACAATCTTTCAGGGACTCTACCAAACTGTACTAGCACCATAATAGTGAGTGAGTTTCTGAACGTCTCTGGGAATTCCTTGACAGGCGATATACTACCATACTTTTTCTGCAATGTCACAGCTTTGGACCTCAGTCACAACCAATTCACCGGAAACATTGAATGGATACGATATCTAGCTAACATTAGGTATCTTTCCTTGGGCAGCAATAAGTTTGAAGGGCAAATTTCTCCCAGCATATGTCAACTCCAATCATTGAGGATAATTGATTTATCGAACAACAGTCTATCAGGGTCATTGCCGTCATGCATTGGGACTCTCTCATTTGAAGTAAGTTCATATCATTTGAACTACTGGAACTTAAGATGTGGCATTGGCTTCCAGTATCTATACCTCAATTACTCCACTTGTTACGAACAAAGAGGCTTCCGCGTTGCTACTAAATTGAATCTTTACACATACAGGCGTGATTTCATCAATTGGTTTTCCGGTATCGACTTATCTTCAAACAAGCTGTCCGGAGAAATTCCTTGGGAGTTAGGAAATATGAACCACATCATGTCGCTCAATCTGTCCTATAATATCTTTACAGGCTCAATTCCAGCAACTTTGGCAAACATGAGCGCGATAGAAAGCATGGATCTATCCCATAACAAGCTAAGTGGACAGATACCGTGGCAGTTAACTCAGTTATCATTTTTGGGGGCGTTCTCAGTGGCATACAACAACTTATCAGGGTGTATACCACTCTCTAGTCAGATAGGCGTATTTGAAGACAGTGATAGCTATAAGGGAAACAACAACCTATCCATGGCGTCACAGGGGAGCGGATGCAATTCCATTTCAGGACCAGGTCCTTCGCCATTAGAAGACAGTGATAAGCAAGCAGGTGATCTAGTCCCCTACGTGGTCGGTGCTGCCTCATTCGTGTCGATATTTTGGGCCACTGTTGCATTCGTATTTTGCCATTCATTCGGTCAACGTGTAATTCTAAAACTGTAGCCCGTCAAATTAACATCCTCCTACGTGGCAGGCATGTAATCATCAATAGTATAATTCTGCCCTAGTTTATGGAGTTTTTATGATGTTTATATTTTACCCGACTTGTATTCGCAACCTTGCTTACACGAACTACCACTGTACTGTACTATTTTATCCTACTGCAAAGCTGTCCCGTGCATGATTGTTTGTGATGGTGAGATTTCAGTGATATTTTGAAATTTTGTCTGAAATCCAAATAGAATTCAAAAGGTAAATTTGAAAATGAAATTTCTGAAATTTTGGCCCTTTTCAACCCTATAAAAATAGTTTCCCGAGGCTAGAAAAAATTTTAAAAAATAATGTCATGGCATGAAAATGAGTTGGTTGAGTTGGTTTAAGGCATTGTATTAAAGTTCAGGGCCTGAAATGTCGAGCAAGTTTGTTCACTAACCAACTGAGCTACGACAGGTGGCTGCTATTTTCATAGGTATCCATCTAAAAAGCATTACAATTGTCAAAAAAAAAATTAATACCAAATCTGGTAAAAAACAATGCAAACCGGTTCAAAATATATGAAATCTGGTCAAAATTATCGAGATTTCATAATTACTGAAATCACTATAGTAATTTTTTTATTCAACTGGATTTAAAATCTTGTTCCCGATCGAAATTTCGGCGGAATTTTTGAACTACGAGTGCATGGATCTACTCCCTCCATTTGGCACTGTAGCTAGGGTGGAAAAAAAACTCAAAACTCGTGAGTTTAATGAGTACTCGGAAACTTGACTCGAACTCGTTTCTTAACGAGCCAAGTCGAGTTGGGTTTTGAACTCGTTAAGGAATCGAGTTAAACGAGCGAGCTAACGAACTTAACGAGCCAGAAAAAAAACACTATAAGTCTGTAACCCCAACCCGTTCCTTCAACTTTCAGACCCGATTCTTTTTCCCTATTTCACATCCGCAATTCTCCAATTCCCAGCTTGGCTGCGTCTCCACCCTCGCCCTTGCTTACGGCACCTTCGCCGCCACTGTGCTCCTCTCCTCTACCGACAAGCATCATAACGAGCTTAACGAGCTAACTCGAGCCCACTTGAGTTTTTAACGAGTCGAGCCGAATTGAGTTTTCAGCTCGTTAGGAAAACGAGTCGAGTCGAATTGGCTCGTTTCCTTAACGAGTTTAACGAGTCGAGTCAAGTTAGCTTGATATTTAGCCCTAACTGTAGTGTCTACAGAAACAGTCCTTGAATATCCTGCAGTAACAGTGTGCGGTACTGTATCAAGACCTCGACCGCGTAGGAAAATCAGAGAGAGACAAAAAAGAGACAGTACATGACTCGGCTACAAAACCCTATCTTCCGTTGTCTAACAAAAAAATTTAATACCAAACCTGGTCAAAAACAATGCAAACCGGTTCAAAATATATGAAATCTGGTCAAAATTACCGAGATTTCGTAATTGCTGAAATCACTATAGTAATTTATTTTTTTATGTTTTTATTCAACTGGATTTAAAATCTCGTTTCCGATCGAAATTTCGGCGGAATTTTTGAACTATGAGCGCACGGATCTACTCCCTCCGTTTGGCACTGTAGCGTCTGCAGAACAGTCCTTGAATATCTTGCATTAACAGTGTGTGGTACTGTATCAAGACATCGACCGCGTAGGAAAATCAGAGAGAGAGAAAAAAAAGAGACAGTACATGACTCGGCTACCAAGCCGGAAGATATAATCTTCCGTCATCTAACAAAAATGACTCGGCTACTGTAGCAACAGTCATATGCTGTAGCAACCAGAAACCGAGAAGGACCTTCGCTAGCTGCTGCTGTCTACGTCTTTCTATTGGTGCATACACACCAGGGTTCCACTTACCGCGGTTTCTCGCGCGAAAACGACCGTCTCGTGCCGGCTCGGTAGAAGAAACACCGCGGTTTTTCGAGGATTTTCAAATTCAAATTGAAAATTTTCGAAAAATTTAGAAAAATTTATCCAAAAAATTTGTAAAATTAGTATTAATTGATTGATGAGCTCTGGTGTAATTATTTTTTGAAAAAACGAATGTATACACTTTTTTAAATACATTCAAAATATTCAATATAGAAAAAGCAAAAAAAAAAAAGAAAAATGCGGCTTGTGGGCTTTCAGCCCACAGGCCGAGCTAAACTTGGCTTTTAGCCCACAGGCGGAGGCCCAAATACACAGGCTGGCCCATGAAATGGAAGAAACAATCACACTAAAGCAATTATTTCCTCTCCTGCTTGCAGGATTCCCAGAGCTCGAAAACTTTCCCACTCGAACACATCCGAGCGAAATCGCCTCGGCGGATCCGCCTCCACGCTGCGTGAACCGCCGTCCAACACTCATTTCTCGCGCGGTAAGGCCCCAAAACCGCTCGGTTTTCTCGGTTTCTCGCGGTACGGTCGGTTTTTATGCGCCCAACGAAATTCGTGAAAAACTCTCGGTTTTCGATCGGTTTAGAGCGAATTTCGTTCGGTTTTTACGGATTTCGCTGAGGTAGTTGTGTGTACTGCATCCTTGCTAAATAAAAGACTAGATATATTAATTAGTAGGTTTGGTAGTACAGGTTTTTCGAAGGCATCAAAGTAGCATTGATTATGTTGAGTTCACCATTGAGAATTTGAGATATGCAGTAGAAAAGCATGACAAAAATGCTTGGTTCTGTCATTACTCATACTCCGCATATTTTGAATTTGACTACACGTAAACAAGGTCCATATAACATGTTATTATAGGCAAACAAATGTACAAGAAAAATTGTTTGAAATTAGTGGAAGGACCTTGTTTACGTGTAGTCAAATTCAAAATATGCAGGTCAAAATATGCGAAGTATGAGTAATGAGCTAAGTTTCGACTCCTAGTACGAGAGGCGGAATATATTATATATGTTGGTTTATTCATATTTATAGAGATTTGTTCAGATTGTAGTATATTGATTATTAAGGTAGATATGCATGGTTGGTCTGTAATTGCAATAAATGGATGAGTGAACCACTTGTATGATGTTAGCAACTATTTTATGATTTCATTTATTTGCCTGTATGGAAAAGATTTAAGTAGCAGTTCTTAAAGCCAAACAACAGCTTGAAGTTAGAAGCATTGACTTCTAAATATTGAAAGTATGTATGCTTAGTTTTGTTGTGTTGTTTTAACAGATGGCAGATGTCGACGTGGTGTGGGAGCATGGCGATAAGGCGGGTGCTGGATTTCGATGCAAGTACTGTCTCAAAGAGAAGAAAGGAGGCGGTGCGACCCGATTCAAGCAACACTTGGCAGGACGTGGTACGGGTGTCGTCCATTGTAGTAAAGTTCCAGCGGACATTTGTGAGTACTTTCGGCGTGAGGGCCGTGAGCTGGACAGGACGAAGGATAAGAAGAGGGAAAAGAAGGAAGAGATGATGAGAAAAGAAGAAGCAAAGAATGGAGATGACCCACCGAGGCATAGTGCATACTCGGCGTACACGGTGATCTTGATGAGGAGGCCCAATGCAGAAGATGCCATGGATGCCTCGAGGCGGAGGCGAAATTTAAAGCCGGGCGGGTGAGAGGTACGAGCACGGTGGTGGAAGTGGCTCTAGGGAGCTGGAGATGATCATGATCGATGTCCGAGGTTGTTACGTCGCGATTCATCGCGTCGAGAAAAACAACCGTGGTGGGAGATTACAACATTAGTTCAGCCCGTGCCGGTACAACCAAGGATTGACACCCATCCGTGGACACGAAGGGAAGACGGGAAGGATGTAGTCCATGGTGGGTGGGCGATTTTTCTATCTCTTGGTATCCCGTATGAAGCGAGATAGTCCGTATTTTGTTAGTGCTATACGGAAACACAAACATACGGTAAGTGAGATTTCAAATACTCGCCCAGTTGTACAGAGATTCATAGCTAACATTTATGTTTCATTTGCAGGAGAGGGTATCCCGTCCCCGAGTGGACGAGATATAGATGGAAACTATTTAGATGCCAACGAAGCAGAAATTAAGAAAAACTTTGCAAAATTCATGAAGGAATGACCTACATACGGAGTAACAATCATGTGTGATTCTTGGACAGGGCCAATACGCATGAGTATAATAAACTTCATGATTTATTGTAATGGCACAATGTTCTTCCATAAATCCGTCGATGCCACCGGTGTCTCTCAGGATGCCTCATACTTGAAAAAGGTAATTGGTTTTGTTTGTACTCTTCTGAAGTAGAAGTAATGCACTCACAATGTAACTTTCGTACTTTGTTTTATTTGGTCACGCAGGAAATAGATTCTGTAGTCAATGAGGTGGGTCCAAAAATGTGGTGCGATTATTACGGATAATGGTGCGAACTACAAGAAGGCGTGCAAGCTCATCGCACGGCAGCACCGCAACATAGTGTGGCAGCCTTGTGTGGCCCACACCATTAATCTGATGCTGAAGGAGATTGGAGAGTTCGCAGATCACACCGCGGCCATCGAGAGTGCAAGGAAAATCTCTCGATGGATATACAACCGTTCCAAGATACATGCTATGATGAAAAAGTGTATTAGAGGTGAGTTGGTCAAGTGGAATGCAACTCGGTTTGGCACTAATTACATGTTCTTGGACAGTTTCCTTCGTCGCAAGGAAAAGTTCATGCAATGGATGGTTGCCGACGAATTTCTACACTCTCGCCTTCTTGATACCACCGAGGGGAGGTACGTGTATGGCTGTCTCTCAAGCTTGGAATGGTGGGAGAATCTTCAATCTGTTGTGAAGGCGGTGGAACCGTTGTACGACTTCTTACGATTCGCCGATCAGGATAGAGTGCTCACATTGAGCGAGACGATCCTACAGTATACCATAGTGTAGCAGGAGTATGAAAGTTTGTTCCATGGGTCACCATCAATAAGAGACATGTACATGGATGTGGTGGACCGACGAATGGACGACTTGACGCGCAACACTTATATGAATGCTGGTAATATATTCTTTCATGCAACATATTACATTGCAGTTGTACATATATATTGTACTTGCACTGACATGCTTCGTTTCACATCATACAGCTACCGCCTTAAACCCGCGGACTGCCTACGCTTACGGAACGATCAACACCTTCTTGCCAAATCTTCGGGATGCCTTCGAAGCGCTTGTCGATGATCTTGATAGCGCCAGCAAGCTCTTCATGACGCCGAGATGTTCGAAGGAAGCTTGGATCGTTCTCAACACCTCTAGCTACGAGGATGGCAGTAGATGGCAAAACATCCCCTGGTACACCTTCTTGCACCGTCCCAAATGTAATGGTAATCTCGTCAGTACTAACTGTTTTGTTCGTTAATTTGCAGCACATTGGTGGGATATGTTCGGATCGGACACACCAACCCTTCATGCGGTATGTCAGATGCCTCGTGTCGCAATCTTGGGTCATCTAGCGGTTGTGAACGCATATGGAGTACATTTGCCTTCATCCACACAAAAGTCCGCAATCGCTTGTCATACAAGAAGCTACATAAGCTGGTGTATGTCAACTACAACCTTCGTCTTGAATTCAAGCCGCGAAACTCAAAAGCGTTCAGATGAAGACGATCCATTCCAGCCGCTTATGGAGCTAACATTATCCGATGACACAAACCCGATCCGCCAATGGATGGAGAAGGGAAGATCGAGCAGTGAACCATTACTTGATGAGGAGGATCTGAGAGTGACACTCCTCTTCCATCACAACTTATCACAGATCCGGTTCATCCAAGCCGAGCTAAGAAAGGACACGGGAGCTGCAACCATCTCTGAATGGGCAGAAAAGACACCGGGGACACTCATACGGGGAAGAGGAAGCACCAATCAGTCCCGAGAAGGGATACAACAAAAAGAAGAGCTTCCTCCGTAGGTGAAACCCATTATGTAAGGAGTGATGACTCTACTGAGGAGGGGGATCGTCAGAGCCCAACATACCAAGAGTCCGATGATAGCAGCTCCAAGACAGACACCGATGGCGGTGGCGATGAAAATACCCCGAGGCCTACCGCGCAACAATCAGAGCAGCCTCAGCCCATCCAATTTACAGGGGAGTCGCATTTCACTCATGCGACACAAGATAGAGATCATGGCGCTCCTCAATCACAAAGAACAACTGTTAAGGGGAAGGGGATGGGAAAGGCCGCACAAGCACCACAGGATAGTCACAGCACCACAGACGACTATAGTTCCTATGGCGTCGCTGAGACGCAAGGGAGCTATAGCTCATATAGCAGCTACGACTACGTCATCCCCAATGCTCATGCACAACCTCCCACGCCATGGGTCTATGAGTGGCAAGACCCTAACTTTTATGCCATGTTGTATCAACAATGGGAAACGACAAGCATATGGACGGGGCAAAGCTGGCACGAATACAAGGCGAAGTTGCTAGCCACACGAGGATTGGCCTTGATGTCCACCGAGGAATACAACGCGGCCAACGAAGTGTTCCCGCAACAATACTACTAGCCGTAGCTTCGAAGGTAATGTTTCATTTGCATATTTCATTTCATTGCAACTTGATTTTATACTAACATAGTGTCCATACTCCATAGTCCATACAGGTTCAACATGGCATTTGTGTGAGAACGGCGATGAAAATATGCCCACCTTACAACATCAAATGGAAGGTATGTAAATGTAAATGATATGTTACGTTTCAATTGTATGTTTGATTTCATTGCAAGTGAACTTTTGTACTGATATTCCGTTCATGTAGTTCGAACATGGTATTTTCGTGACAATACAACAATGACGAAGCTATGCCTACTTCACAATTTCAAATCAAATGTATTATAACGTAAATGGTGTTGACAATTGAATAGTAATGAAATTGCGCATGATTTTGCTACGTGGTTATGTAAATATGTATCTTTGCACTGTGTGATTGTAATATTGCAATGAAGGATTATTTATTGACATATTATTGTGAAATCACTACAACAGGAACATCCCTTTAACAATGGATACATAGCAACACATGATGTTATGCGTTGCAAGTAACAGGGTGGCAATGCTTGCAAAGCGTTGCAAGCATCATCCGTGGGGTTAAACAACCAGTGGCAACATTTGTCAACTGTTGCAAGAATCATCTGTAGATCGTTTTGTTTTTTTTCAGATATATCCGTACAAACCCATTCGGATATCCGGTAAACCGGCCATCCCGTATTCCCATGAGGTTTGTGACCCTGCGGCGTCTCGCGTCTGCCCCAATCCATTCCAATCTCCATCCATCTCATTCTCACGGATCATGACATCTATCGCCCGACTCCGCCGCCGCCGCCCAGCCGCCCGTATCCTGCATATACGCTGCCTCGCCTCCCGGCACCTCCCGCCAGAGTCCCGCTGTGGCGCTGCCCTAGTCAAAGCTAGGGGTGCAATCGGATCGGATATTTTCCGACTGATCGACCGACCGGATATGTTCGGATCGGATTCAGATAATTTTTTTGGATAATTTTTGGATTCGGTTTCGAATTCGGTAGATAACTATCCGTCGTATCGGAATATTTCAAATATTTTCTCGGATATATCCGATTTTATTCCTTTGGATATCCGACACTCAACGAGCCAAGCCACCGCTTATTATACTTTTCTATTCTAACCCTAGCCTCCATGGACCACGGTGATGGCTCACGCTCGAGCTCCTCCACGCCGCCCTCCCATGAGCACCGGGCCTCCCGCAGCCGTCGTCCTCCGCCACCGCCTGTCCTCCCGCCGCCGCCCGAGCCTCCTGCCGCCTGGGCCTCCCGCCGCTGCAGAGCCTCCCGCCGCCCGAGCCTCGCCGCGCCCTTCCACTCTTGCCCGAGCCTCTCGCCTCCGCCCTCCCCCTCCCGTCGCCTTCCGTCGCCCCGAGCCTCACGCCGCGCCCAAGGCTGAGGTCGCAGATAGCCAGACACTGGGTGATTCTTGGTAAGTAGAACAAATTATTTACTAAATGTTGTATTCATCCATTCTATGTTGCACACAGCTCAGCTGATTGAGGTCTAATACTTGTTGGAGCAACTCTCCTGTTTGGCCTACTTTGCAACTTAGTGTTCCTATTTTGGAAAAAAGATGATAAGCATAATTGCATATTATAAAGATCAGGAAGTCAGGCTTGCTTGTTGAGATTTGTTAGAGTGCAATTTGTATTGTACATGATATAATAATTTGAAATCACGCTCATCATTTAACTGCCTCTTTACTCGCTGACAGGGGATATACATGGCCAGTATTGTGATCTTCTTCGATTATTTGAGTATGGTGGCTTCCCACCGGAGGCAAACTATTTGTTTCTTGGAGATTATGTTGATCGTGGCAAGCAGAGTACAGAAACAATATGCCTTCTTCTTGCGCCTCTATCAATCGAATCTATGGATTTTTTGACGAATGCAAGAGGAGGTTTAATGTTGTCTCTGGAAGGTTTTCACAGATTGTTTTAACTGCCTCCCTATCATGATAGAAAAATATACTTTTTCATTGTTGCGAAAAAATGCTTTCTAATTTTTAATAGGAATGGGAACTACATGCATGTTCGTATTTAGGGTGAATTTGTCATTAGGTATTGGAGGCAGCAGATTTTTTTTTTCATCGTGTCAGCACTCTTGTGAATTGTTTGATACATTTATTGTGTGCAGGACATGGGTCTTGAACTTGGTTAAGACTTACTGTAAGCTCAAATTCAATCAAATTGCCTGGTATAATTATGTCTAATCCTTACAGTTTGAATGTTAACCGTCAACCTAAACTAGCTTACACGTTGACGCTTCCCTCTTCTTCTAGAATAAGCAAATTGATTTATCTTGGTTTACTCCATTGTGTTTTAGGGATATGACTGAAGCATCTAGAGCACCTTTTCTGAGCTGATCTGTGCTATTGTGAATTCTTGTTATTGAGACACTCTTTTTATTTGCCGTTCACTGCAATCTTCTCTGCACAGGTTGTGGAGGATGGCTATGAATTCTTTGCTAAGCGCCAACTGGTAACCATATTCTCTGCACCAAACTATTGTGGCAAGTTTGACAATGCTGGTGCTATGATGAGTATCGACGATTCTCTAACATGTTCATTTTAGATCCTTAAGCCTTCTGATAAGAAAGGGAAACCAGGAGCTGCAAACATGTCAAAACCAGGAACACCATTTAGGAAGATAAAAATTAATATTATTTAGGCAGATTCTAATATGGACTGAGAAACTGTGATGGAGTATCCACAGATGCTGTTAGAAGTTTAGAACAATATTACCTTGTTCAGCTATTGCGATGATGTTTTGAATTACCATTCTCATGTATGCTCAATGGGATCATCTGCCAAATGTGCTCCTCAGGTATCCAGATAAGATTGGGAATGCTAAATGGAAGGTCAAGGAGCTTGGCATAGAGCACAATGGGTATGCTTATATTTAAGCCATCTTTATATGGATAATTTGAATATTCTTGTTTTAAGTCTGTTTTGGCCCTAATTTGTTATGCTTCTTTTGAACCCTCCTTTGCCACCCTGTCTTATTCATTTTTGCACTAATTTTCCAAATAGTTCAGAACATCTGGATCTAATATGTGTGCTCTTGATGTCCTTTGGTGTCTTATTCAATAGTAATTTGTGGCCATTTTCCTTAGCCGTAGACAATCTACAGATTTGTCTTTGTTATTGATGGTTGGTGGGATTCTGTGGCAATATGCTAATGTTTCCTTTATATATCTTGCTAAAATTCACTTTTTACATATAAAATCACACCTTTTACTCTCTTAGTCACGTGCTAACAAAATCTAGAATTGAAGTATTAAGTTCTTGTACTTTGAAGCTGAATACATTTCATGTTGTGATATATGAAAACTGCATTCCTGTAACTATGTTTATGGAGGCCAAAGGGACTGAATGTGCTTGATTCTTATTATAGGGAATTAGGGATTTGATTGCAATTTTCACAGTTAGAGCAAGGACTATGACTTCTAAATAATAATGTGTTTTTTTTACTATGATCTGGAAGGGCAACTGATTAGGTTGTTTGCACCTTTTTATTACAGATTTGTTGATTTGTTATTGGGTGAATTCAAGCATTACAAGACAAGATTGGACCATGGAGGAATTTCAAAGAAGGTTGGTGTGAGCCAATTAACTGATTAATTTATTTTGTTTTTTCGTTGCTCTCTCTTGACCTCTGTTTAATGTTGGTGTTAACAATGGATGAGAGAATAAATGAATCTGTAGGTGGCACATTATACTCCATAGTCAGATTGAACTTGTACACTAATTATGTTCTATCAACGCATAATTAATGAAACAATTTCCTTTTACACTTCCTCTCAGTTTGAATATAGTACCTCGAAAATAATTAATGTTGGTTCCGATTGACTTGCCCTGAATATTTTCTTTCCATTTTGTTTTCAGTTTGGGACCAAAGAAGATGACTAATTGAGGATGTGAGGGCTTCCATTGAAATTAGTGCTTTGCTTCTCATTTTCTTTGGATCAAGATCTGTCATGACTTTGATTTAAGAGGATTCCTTTGTATATATCTTGCTATCATAGCAAAAATGTTTGAACACAGATTATGTGATGAATTAATTTGTGGATGCTACTCTATAATGTGAATATTTGTTTTTAATATAGGTGATTTGTGCTTATTTCCTATGTGTGTGCATTGGATGATCTCGAAAAGTTTCAAATGCATTAGCATCTTGTACATATTTATTTGGCTCCAAATAAATATTAATTATTATTTTTTTCAATGGTTAATTTCTTTTAACGCATATAAGCGTTACCACAATTGAATAAAAATGTTGCAACAAGCTTTAGAGGTAAGTGCCCATGGCGGCACAAACACATGTAAGCGTTCTTGTAGCCTATAAATATCCGTTGCAATTTAGCAACGGTTATTAGTAGGGTTTTCCAACACATATATAAGCGTTGCAATAGCCCCTAGCAACGGCAGCATAGGCAACGCATAATTATGCGTTGGTATAGACCATAACAACGCTTATATGAACTTTTAACAACGTATATATGTGTTGCTAAAGGGGGGTCATTTTGTAGTGAATGTCTAATTTACAACTTCCAAATGTCTAAAATACAGCAAAGATCATGTCGAATTTTTTCCAAATTTAGAAGAGATCATTCTGGAGTTTTTTCATGTCTTCACATACCTTATTTATATATTTATTATATTTTTACTAAAATTTAGCATTCCCAGTATTTTTACAAATTTTACCAGATTTTTTTTGCATTTTCCCCTATTTTTAGTGTTTTTTCCTGATTTTCTCGGTTTTTGCGGTTTTCACTCTAATTTTTCGCGGTTTTTCGCCGAAACCGCTCGGTTTTTCACCCAAACCGAGCGGTTTCGGTTTTTGCGGTTTATGTCAAAAACCGAGCGGTTTACCGCAAAAACCGAGCGATTTTTCGCCAAAAACCGCGGTTTTCTCGTGTGAGTTTGACCCGAATTCAAATTTGTTTGAAAATGCAAACCGTTCAGTTTTTCGCGGTTTTTGCGCGGTTTTTCGCGAAAACCGGTACCGCCGGGCTAGCGAAATTTGTATTCAAAATGGTTTTGCGAACCCTGATACACACACATGCTTTGCAGCTTTCGAAAACCTCAGGAAACTGCGAGAATTGTATCTGAGTTCCAAATTCCAATCAATTCTGTGGAAGCCTCCCACCTTCCTTATTTACACTTCCTCGTATCGAACACCTGGATCTCTCGCATAATCTCTTTGATGGAAGTGTTCCTATATATGAGCTTATCTTCAAATCTTTCTTCATCACTTGATGCCCTGAACTTTTCCGTGAACAGTTTAAGTGGTAATTTTTCACTTTTCTGGCTGCGAAACCTCACCAATCTCGAGAAGATAGATCTTTCAATAAACGCTATCTGAGCTGTTGGCGTTAATTTCCCTCCTGTTTAGGCTCCTTCATTCCAATTGAAAGAGCTAGCATCCTTTGCTTGTGGCCTTGACAGGAGCATTATTGCAGAACCACATTTTCAACGCGCACAACATCAATTAGAGGTGCTTGATGTGCTTGTGGCCTTGACAGGAGCATTATTGCAGAACCACATTTTTGAAATATCCCGAAAATTTCAAAATGAATTTGTTGCTCTTATTTGGCTTTCTCCCTGTTTTCTTGAAGTTTATTTCGGCTGAACTCAGTTACAATCGCTGCCTTCCCGTCTTGCCCTAGCTTCAAAAACCTGCACTGCCGTTTTGCTTACCGCCAAACCTCCTAGCTAATCTCGTCGCCCGTACACTCAGCCAAATTTTTTTTCCGCGCGCCTCGCCAGCCAACTCCTCTCGCTCGCTTACACGCGGCCCAGCGACTCCCGCCCAACCCAGTCCATTTCGCACGTCCGTCCGATGCGCCGGCCCGTTCCCGTTGCCAACAGTGTCATCTTCTCCGTTCGGGAAAACCCAGTGCACAGCCGACCGCATTTCCTTCTCGCCCGCGTGCACACTTCGCTCGACCAGCCCAAAAATTCCTCGCCGCGCAAATGATCTCCAGCCCGGCCCGCACCACCTCAGCTATGTCTTCTTCCCCGAAATAGCCTCTGCCGCCCGGCTCACCATCACGTCGCCATCTCCTCGTTGAGCCCCCATACTCGAGCACTGCTTGCCGTCTCGTCGCCTTTACCAGCAGTTCAGTCACTGCCTGTGACCGCGCCGCCTCGCCGCTCGCACCTGTCAGCCTTGCTCCTCGCTCAGGACCGCACAGCACCGTCTTTTATCCGTTGCCATCTCGTCGCCATTAACGGCACCGCCAGCACTGGAGCGCCTGGCCGCCGTCTCATCACCAGTGGCGGAGCCAGAAATTTCTAAAGGAGGGGGTCTAAAAATGAAGTGGCGCCGCAGGCGCAGCGGTGTCTCCGACCGTCACCGCGTGATGCTTATTGTTAGCACTTAGCACACAGTACTCCACTGCCCTATGGATTAGACAAATAGTACTGTATCAAAGACCAAAAATGTCCAGAAAAATTGGACATCTTAGCAATTCTGTAGATCAATCACAAATTCACAATCACATGATCTGTACAACTTGTCGCTGATAACTAAACTAATAATTAATCAATCGATAATTAGTAAAAGGCACGAACTGTTCATGGATATATGACATATAGATATGCCTGTGAAAATGTGACGAACATGGAGAAAACTAGATAACGTCTCAAGGGAAGGGACAAAGGTTCAACGCACCACGCACGTCGTCGTAAACCGCCCGATCGATCGGATTGTTTCTGCTAGAATAATCTAGTCGCTGCCTCATCTTGAGAGAATCGAGAACGAAAAACTGAATAATCTAGTCGTGCGGCATGGAGAACGAACGGGAGAATGCCGAAGGCGAGACATTGGTTCGGTCTTTGACTCGATGTTTCATTCGCAGTACGCGAGAAGACGAGAAAACGAGAAGGCGAGACGTCAACCATCGGACGTTTGGCCTTGTGACTATATATATATACACACACACACTTTAGCTTTTTTCATGGGCCAAAGGGGGGGCCAGGCCCCATCACGCCCCCCCTTTGGCTCCGCCTCTGCTCATCACCCTTTTGCATCCGTCGAGTCGCCGCCGATACCGCATCATCACACTGCGCCCGCCCGTCACTTCGCCGCAGTGCCTCGAGCTCCTCCTCGCCGTTCCGGGTCTCCGCGACCATCATGTTGTTCCCGTCGTCGTTTTCCCTCCACCACTGGCTATAAACCCCCCCCCCCCAAAACCACTTTTCTCTCTCATCCAAACTGGTAAGTTCTCCCGCTTCCCCCGCGCCATTTCTTTCCTCCTCTCGTTCAATATTTCGCTGGATCACATTGCTTCTCCTTCGGCTCCGGTGGGTTTTGTCTTGGCCGCCGTCCAGATTTCCTCTCACCGCCAGCGCCCCACCGATCGGCGCTATCCTCGTGTCATTGCCGTCCGGACCAGCGTGGCGGCCATTGCGCTCTTCAAAGCCACAGCGTCGGTCTCGCCATCCCTCACGCTACTGGCAAGGTCACGGTCTCTGGTTGCCTTCGTCAAGCGTGGGCAGCGCGTGGGGTCTAAGGCCGCACAGTACCGAGTTGGTTACTGTGCGGGCGAGAACTTACTCTTCGGTTACTAATTTTCTTTGAAACCGAAAGCTAGCTTTTCAAACTCCAGAAAATAACCATCATACTCCTTTGCTCTCTTCGGCCACTTCTTTTCCTTTCTCGCTTATCTTTCTTGCCGAGTTCTTTTGTATTATTTTTTTTGTTTTCTCGTTTATTTATTGTGTGTTATCTCACGTTAGATCCGACACCGGAGTCGCTCTTGGAACCGTACGCGGAGCAGGACCAAGACGTAGAGCAGGAGCAGGAGGTGTACGAGCCCAGACTCTACGACGACCCTCTCTCCTTAGGAGAACTCCCAAATCCGCAAGGCAAGCCACACTCCTTGATCACGTTGAACCCAGTTCTGTTACAGTATTAATATTTTATGTATTGCATTATTTTGATACTTTAGGAAAACTAGCAAATGTGGTAGTTTTGAATGACTGATTAGTTACGACCCACTGCTAAACCTGTTGATACGCCATAATTCCGTTCTAACCTTAGGCTATAAAATATTAAACCACTGTAGAATAGTAACAAATATAAACTTTATCATTTAGTCCAATTTTTGAAAACCTCCGAGAAATGGCTCGGGTGATTTTCTAAAAATTGCTACGGTTTGGGGGCCTGAGTAGGGGCGGACCACGAAAGGTGGAGGCTAGCCCCGTCCCCAATCGATGACGAAGCCATGGTGCGGGTGGTGGTGGTACAGTCGGTACCAACGGGTTTGTGGAATGTCATTTGGCTGAGTCTTTGGTATTTAAGGACCGACGTCTTGGGTAACGTAAATAACTCCAGCCCTCGCTCAATCACGAGTTGGGATCCGTCAGCTTTGTTGACTTATCCCAACATGGCTCGATACATTGTACTTCCCTTTTGAATACCTATAGGATGTAGCTCTCAGTTCTGGGGAGTGAATGGGCCGCTAAGCGACCGGGGTGGAACGGGAGTGGTGCGTCCATACGTTCTCACAACAGTAGATGTCCGCAGTGACCAGGCCGCTAATCCCGCCCTGGCCCGTGGGATCCTGGGGTACTGTGGGCCCAATTTAGCCTACTGGGTAGGAGTTAAGAAAGGGAAGTGCAACGAAAAGCTATGATTATCCCGGTCGGGCCGCATGCATAAAAGTTGCATGTTAATCGCGTGGCACTAATGGGCGATGATATCTTGTGGGTAAAGCTGAGCACCTCTGCAGAGTGATATCAATGGTATTCGAATACGCGTGCTTCCTAATGAAGCTGAGTTAATTTAGGTTATTCTCAGAATCTGCGCCCTGTAGCTTTATAATTAAAACTTGCCGTGGAAATAAACTTTGCAGATGTACCCCCATGTTATACTGCTACTTATGATTTGTGTTTCAAATGTAAAATGAAATTGATGTTTACAACTTGCATTCACTATACTAAAACCTGTGCCTACCTTGTTTAACCCTGCACGTAGTATTCAGAATTTCCGTGTGGTTTGTTGAGTACGGTTGTGTACTCACCCTTGCTCCTAACTTATCTTTTAGAATTTCAAGAAGGCGACGAGCTCCCGGAGAACGTAGATGACGATATTATTTGATTTTGAAGGCCTTGATCTATCTGCTCAAGTCTTTCCTGTGGGTGTTCTGTAATGTACTCGGTGCTAGCCGCACCTCTTGTAAAACCTTGGCCGTTAGGCCCTTATTTTATCTGTAAAATATTCGTGCTTGTTCTTTTAACAGGCAATGTACACTTGGTTACCTACAGCTAAAATCCTGGGTAGCTGTAAAGGTATTTATACGCACCCCCTAAAAAGGGCGGTCCGTTACATCAACGCCCACAACATCAATTAGAGGTGCTTGATATTTAGATGATGGAAGAATATATTAACCTCCTGGCCTCTGCACCGCGAGATGCACACAGCCAATCATTTATTACAAAGTTATAACCAAAATTTTGTCATCAAGAGACTCATAAAGAAAGACTTAGCAAACATCAATCAAATGAAAAAAAATAGTTGAACAAGCCATTAAAAGACTAATAAAGAACTCTCAATCCGCACACAATTTTGTGCTAAACCTCCATCCATGACTGTTGAAGAGTTCTCGGACCACGATCTGTAAAGAGGTGCTTGATTAGTCCAACAATAACTTGTCTATGACTTTGAGCAAGCCCAATTGGTAGTTTACAGAGGAATCAACATTACTTTACCTTAACCTTGGAGGTAACTTGCTTGCCGGATCATATTTGAATCAGTATGACACGCCCAAAACGAATATCCAAGCTATCAGTCTTTCTACGAACCGTATCTCTAGCATCTATCGACTAACATAATCTCTTTTTTTTTCCAAACTTGAGCTCTCTATCTACAATTGGTTGCTTATATCAAATGGTATATGTATGAGATGGTTTTAAAAAAGGAATAATTGAATATTTGCCACTGTTCAACTTGAAAATTGGATGGCATGTACAAAAAATACCACTCCAATGGCATGATTTGTGCATGCCATCCAATTTTCAAATTGAAGAGTGGCAAATATCCAAATCACCCAAAAAAATATTATTCGTGTGTTTGGTTACTTGAATTTGGTTACTTGAATGGAACCATCCTGTCTTGGATGGTGGGATACAAATTTGAGAAATATTATCTATAAATGCTAAACCATTTCATTCACCCAAAATAATGGAATCAAATGGTATAGGATCATTTCATCCCATTCAATATCATCCCACCAACCAAACACACCCTTAATGCTCGGTAGCTGTGACCTTGACAAGACTTTATTGCAGAACCGCATTTTTTTACACACATAGCATCATTTAGAAGTGTTTGATTTGTACAATAACTAGTTCAATTCCCGTGCGTTGCTACGAAAAATAAAATTGGTAACGAAACATAAAGGTCAAACAATAAAAGAAAATTGTGCAATAAGATCAAACATCTATTTCTCCCGATTACAAAAGTTCTTATGGTTTCTCCTCCGGTATGAATTAAAACCAAATATATTGTACGTAGCAACATATATTACCAATCTTTTTCTGTTTTAAGATAGCAGCTGTACATGTACAGATCGATTCAACCCGTTTCCATTTCCTTCTCTCTCTGCCTATGGCCCACCCCCTAGCCTCGCCGGAAAACGAAACCCACGTCCCCCGCGCGTCGCCGCCGTAGAGCCACCACTGCCGCACACACTCCGCCCTCTCCTGCTGCCCCCACCTCACCCGCCACTGCCGCCAATGGATCTCGCGCCCGATCCACTCGCCGCCTCCGCCACATTCCCCACCATCCTCGCCATGCCCCCAAACCCCAAGCCCCACGCGTCATGCCGCGGCCGGTATTGCCTTCCGATCGGACCACCCCGTTGCCTTCTCTACTGGACGGCGCCTCGGCAGGGAGTTCCCGATCTTCACATTGGCCGGCGTGGCCGACTCCGGTTCGCGACCGAGCACCGCGGGCGCGGAGTCGGCGGGATTGACTCCTGCGGCCTTTGTCTTCGGCGAGGACGCGGCATCAAGGAGGATTCGTCATCGGTGAGCTCATGGAGTTCCTCTAGTGCCGCTAAGATTGTGTTTGGCAGCAGCGTGTCAGGGACATCGGAGGTGAAGAGGAGCTCGTCTTAAGTGATTCTTCGGTAAACAAAGCGATGCCAATGCCGATGTTTCGGAGGAAATGATTCGATCTTTGGAGATGAACGCAGGTGGCGCTTTTGGTGCTCGCAAAGCGCTTTGAACTTGCATGAGGTTTTCGTCGAAAGATTTTTCATGGAGAGACCGAAAGCGGCTCAATGAAGAGCGTGGCGTCATATCTCAAACAATAAGATGCAAGATTACAAAGACAAGCTCGTCATTAGCTGGTCTGTGAAAACTGTATAGCATATATAGAATAGAAAAAGAATGATTGGCCGGCTATTAATTACCAGCACTAATAAGGGATTTTGCTATAATAATTAGTCATATTTGGAGAGATATGGCTGGTTGTAAATCAGGAGAGAATAATTAGCTATAATGACTGGCCATTATTGAAGATTAGGGGTGGGGAAGAACGGACCGCTGCCACCAAGTGGTAATTAGAATAGTAGAGATAACTTATCAGGGACGATGCCTAATTGGTTGTGTCGTATGTTTGAGAACGAGACATGAGATAGAGGGAGAAGGCTAGCCATCTTACGGGCCACCGTCTAAGAGAGACAGAAAGTAGACACGAGGATTTATACAGGTTCAGGCGCTTAAGCGAGCGTCCTACTCCTGTCGGTGTGCTTTCTGGAGGGAGAAGGGAGGGGTCCCCTAGTCCAGGCTCCCAAGGGGCACACCAGTTGGTAAATTTTGTATTCCAATGAGAGTCCTCCTCTAGGTATGGGTTACAACGGGGTTTTATAGGCGCCCAGTCTGTTACACAAAATACCATCCTACCCCTACCATAGTGGCTTAAGCGAGAGCATCTTGGTCATTCCCGGGGAGAGATAGCGGATCCCACGTCATCGTTTCATAGGGGCAAGGCTCTAACTCCGGGACCCTATAGGGGACTTTGGGACCCCACTTGGCAATTGGTCCCAAGCGCCTCGAGGGTGCCCACCTATCTCTATGGGCATCTGGGGGTGCTCTCTTGAACTAGGAGCCTTGCCAAGTGCCTTGTGACCAGGGAGCATGGTGAGACCCCTTGGGGGACTGATGACCCCTTAGATGCCTCCTCTAGAGAGCTTGCGAGGGGTCTGAGGGAGTCACTCGTAGACGCCCACGGGGTAGAAGGGGTCTTCCATAGACGCCTGCGTAGTAGTGGGCCTCCCGCGGAGCAAAGGGTGCCTCCCATAGACTCCCGTGGAGTAGGAGGGAGTCACCTGCAGACTCTCACGGGGTCGGAGGGCACCTCTTGTGGCACGCCCACGGGTCTAGGAGGGGAGCTGCGCCTTAGACGCCCGCGGAGTATGAGGAGACCTCCCGCGGGGTACTGCCTGAAAGTATGCATACTATCTTATAGGGGTAAGTCTCTGACTTTGAGGTCCAACAGGGACCTCTCGTAGGGTATGCCCTGGAGATATTCCCGCGGGGCATAAGAGGACCTCTTGCGAGGTATGCCCAGAGGGTACATCCGCGGAGCATAAGGGGAGCTTTCTCTCATGACTCTAGGAGAGCCCATGGGGTACTCCCGCGGGTGGGCTTTCCTGCGGGGTATGAGAGGGGGTGCTCACCTTACAACATCTAAGAGAGCCCACCACTCAGCCCATATGTATATCCAGATATCCGACCCACTATTATCTGGATTATCTGAATCTGTATCCGTATCCGATGGATAATGAGCTACCGAATCCGTATCCGTATCCGACAAAAAAAACCGTATCCGTATCCAATCTGATACTATCCGACAAATATCTGAGCCGACAGAATCCGTATCCAAAAATATCCGAATTGATCAGAAAATATCCGATCCATTTTCATCCCTAATTAGAGGTCTGTCCCTTAACTCCATGAGTTACGCTTCAGTTACTTTCATACTGAAAGACGCCTGAACTGAACGTAAAAATGGTTTTGTTTCCTCTCGGTGAGATCATCAAGGTCGAAAACAGTTCACATCAACGGAACTGTTCAAAGCTTAATTGTTGAGAAATTTTAAAGTGGATAACATAGGTAGTAAGTAGTGGTAGTAGAAATAAAATCTAACCATTCATTCTTTAAGAGTATTTTAGACTTTATCTATCTATTTATCAAGGGTATTTTAGATTTTTTCTAATTTGTCCACATATAGTTTTGGATTCACTGAATACCTGATGATCTTTAGAGGCTTCTTATCTATTCATCATAATCACAGGACGTGTTTTACCGTAGAGGAAAATAGTATAAAATAATTTTTTACCTTTTTACCCCTCTCTGAATTTTACTACCAATACTACAGGTGATAGTATAACTAGATCTAAATTGATTTCAACCATTAGATTCAAATGAATGGACGACTTATATTGATTTTAACGTGTAGAGTATTAATTACTTTTTCCTTACCTCAACCGTCAATTCTTTATCATTAATTTGCTTGAGAGGTAAGAGAACTCGGCCAAGAATTATCTTTCTTTTTTTTCCTTTCTTTTTCGTTTATGCCAATGAAACCAACCACAGCTTACTATATAAATACCACGGAGATCTAGCGCTCACCTCTTATCCTTCTCAAGTACTCCTGTATAGGGATGGCAATTCTACCCATTTACCCGCGTGCCCGCGGGTAAATACCCAAATAGAGGTGGGTATGGGGTCTTTTTTTTTATCCACGGGTATAGAAATGGGACTAATTCTTTGCCCATCGATAAGCGAATGCAGTATAGGTAAGCTATACCCGCATTCACCGATTATACCATTTACAGTGAAATACATTGACAAGTGGTATACAAAAGCCGCTAGCTCTAATTACCAAGGATGGTGATTTTTAGACTTTTTACTCTTTCGATATCTTTTTCAATGCTAGGTCAATGTGTTTATGTCTTTAGATGGTGCAAATGTTCCTTAATGACTTGTATCTTATATGTTCTGAAAACTACAAGTGCTCTATTGCACTTTACTCTTCTAGTCTTCTGTGTCATTACCGATCTATGATAATAATGTTACCAGACTAGTAATGCCTCTGAAGTTTGTTCATTTTCCTTTTCCCTACTAGTATTAGACTATCAGTACCAGTCTCTTATTATATCACCAACCAAGTAAGGCAGAAAGTTGACTAATTAATTTCTTATACAACACAATAACTTATTAAGGCTATTGTTCTATGTTTTGCTTCTGAGAAGAAATATGATTTGCATAATGAAGATAACCCTTGATATATTTTACTCCTGTAATTATACTTTGGCGGGTAACGGTATACCATGAGCGACAGTACCCACGGTGGCGGGTATGGGGATGTTCGTCATCATAAAGCTTCATGAGTATACCCGCTGGGAATACGGGTCGCGGTGCGGGTATGGGCGAGATTACCTATGCCCAGTGCCGATGCCATCCCTACTCCTGTAGCTTGCAGTGTTAGAAGGTGCATTTTTTTTACAATGGAATCATCTCCGGCCTCTGCCTAAGCATACAGCCCGATTTTATTACATAGTTTTCAGCTATCCAGCTAAATTAATGGGGAGCAAACATTACATGAATATTGTAACAAAAAATTAAGGATAGCAAAATCTATTGTAATTATTCCATCCGTTCTTGGCAAAAAGCTTCATTGCAACAATCTCCAATCGTGTGCACACTAAATGAATGTTTTGCCTTGCTTCCTCACGCTGCAACAACGCCCAGATTCGCAGCCAGTAAGTTCCCCTGAAGACAGCCTGCATAAAAGAAGCATATCGTTTCTTCTGAAACACAGTATCATTGCGACAACACCAAATAGCCCAACAAATAGCAGCCACACCCATAAAGATCTGTTGTGTCTTATTTTTTCCCACGCCTGTGAGCCAATCTTCTAGCATATGAGGTATAGATGTAGGTAATGGCAACCCAGTAGCTATGTGAATAATTCTCCAAATAGACCTAACATTGTGACAATCAAAGAAAAGATGTTGTATCGTTTCATTATGATCACAAAAACAACACTTTTGATTCCCCGTCCAATTTCGCTTAGCCAAGTTATCCTTTGTCAAAATAACTCCACGCTGAAGATATCAAAGGAAAATTTTAATTTTAAGAGGAATCTTCAACTTCCAAATGAATTTATGGTAAAACGGAGTTCCTTGGTTCATCAAATAATGATACATAGAGCGGACGGAGAATCGTCCATGTTTATGTAAATTCCAGATAAAAGTATCCTTCTCACTTGATAACTGAACATGAGCTATTTTAGCAACAAGGTTGTGCTAATTAGTTAATTTGTCACCCACTAACGCTCTACGAAAACAAATATTTAATGGCACATGGCTCAGAACCTGCGCCACTGTGCTATGAGGAGTAAGAGCTATATTATAGAGGTTAGGGAATTGCTCCTTAAGAGGTCTCATGCCGATCCAAACATCTTCTCAGAATCTAGTTTGTGAACCATCTTTTATATTGAAAGTCCCACAACATAGAAACTGGTCCTTGACCTTTAACAAACCTTTCCAAAAATGTGAGTCACTGGGTTTAATTTGAACCTGTGATAAGGTTTTAAAATTCAAATACTTGATCTCTGATGAGCTGCTACCTTTCACAGGGATCCCTATTTGGGATCCTATGCGTATTGTTTGTTGAACGTCTATTCTCGATGCCTGCACCGACATATCCGGCGAAGACTTGGTCTGGTTAGTTAGGCGTCGCCCGTTCCTCTCGGCTGCATGCGCCTGCGTGCGCCTCTGCATGCCGCACTATGTGCGTAGCCGTTGCATGCCGCTGCATGCACTTGTACTCCTTTATTTGTATTGCTTCTGAGGAATACAGTTCTATGGTTATTGGCTAAGTTTAGCTTTGTTGGCCATATCTTGCATGTCCAATGCCCTATTGAATATCCGCAGTTCATTGCTGGGCACAAACACAACTGTCGGGATGCCTACTTCATGGCTAGAGAGTGATAACTGCTCTTCCTGGGAACGCGTCATATGCAACGACAGCACAAAACGCTTCCGACTTTAGGTATAAACACGACCTTTGCTACAAATATTTACGTTTTTATGTTGGTGCAGTTTGTACTTATTACACACTCCAATTGCTTTGCAGCTTTCGAAAACCTCAGGAATCTACGAGAATTGTATCTGAGTTCCAACCAATTCAATGGACGCCTCCCAGCATCCTTATTTACACTTCCTCATATTGAACACTTGGATCTCTCACAAAATCTCATTGAAGGAAGTATTCCTATGAGCACGTCTTCAAATCCTTCTTCATCACTTAAGGCTCTAAACTTTTCCATGAACAGTTTAAGTGGTAATTTTTCATTCTTCTCGCTGAGAAACCTCACCAATCTCGAGATGGTAGATCTTTCAAGAAACGCTAATTTGTCTGTTGGTGTTAATTTCCCTGGTTGGACACCTTCATTCCAATTGAAACAGCTACTGCTCTCTGGTTGTGAACTTGACAAGAGCATTATTGCAGAACCTCATTTTCTTCTTACGCAACGGCAATTAGAGGCACTTGATTTGTCCAACAATAACTTGCCTGGGAGCATGCCCAATTGGTTGTTTACAAAGGAAGCAACATTACTTTACCTTAACCTTGGAAGTAACTCGCTCACCGGATCATTGGACTCTTTACGGTACGCCCAAACAAATGTCCTAGTTATCAGCCTATCTAAGAACCGTATTTCGGGATATATACCAGCCAACATCAGCTCAATGTTTCCAAATTTAACCTTTCTTGATTTTTCTTGCAATATGATTGTCGGAGATATACCCTCATCGTTGTGCAACATTAGCAGCATGGAAATTTTAGACCTATCAAACAACAACTTTTCAGGTGAAATGCCAGCTTGCTTGCTCACTAATTATACCAATCTGCAATACTTGAAGGTCTCTAAAACAAACTTGGTGGCCCCATACTTGGTGGGACGAGTCATTTGTCCATCAAGACCGGATTATACTTGGATGGCAACAAATTTGAAGGACCACTACCTCAAACTCTAACAACAGATTTTGAAAATGGAGGAACATTGGATTTCCATGATAATAAGTTGTCTGGTAAACTCGATTTTACATTGTGGAACCTTGTAGGTTTGACCACTTTGATTCTTGCTGGCAATAGTTTCACCGGTGAAATACATCCAAGCATTTGCAGTTTAACAACCTTTATGATTGATCTTTCCAATAACAATCTTTCAGGGACTCTACCAAACTGTACTAGCACCATAATAGTGAGTGAGTTTCTGAACGTCTCTGGGAATTCCTTGACAGGCGATATACTACCATACTTTTTCTGCAATGTCACAGCTTTGGACCTCAGTCACAACCAATTCACCGGAAACATTGAATGGATACGATATCTAGCTAACATTAGGTATCTTTCCTTGGGCAGCAATAAGTTTGAAGGGCAAATTTCTCCCAGCATATGTCAACTCCAATCATTGAGGATAATTGATTTATCGAACAACAGTCTATCAGGGTCATTGCCGTCATGCATTGGGTACCTCTCATTTGAAGTAAGTTCATATCATTTGAACTACTGGAACTTAAGATGTGGCATTGGCTTCCAGTATCTATACCTCAATTACTCCACTTGTTACGAACAAAGAGGCATCCGCGTTGCTACTAAATCGAATCTTTACACATACGGGCGTGATTTAATCAATTCGTTTTCCGGTATCGACTTATCTTCAAACAAGCTGTCCGGAGAAATTCCTTGGGAGTTAGGAAATATGAACCACATCATGTCGCTCAATCTGTCCTATAATATCTTTACAGGCTCAATTCCAGCAACTTTGGCAAACATGAGCGCGATAGAAAGCATGGATCTATCCCATAACAAGCTAAGTGGACAGATACCGTGGCAGTTAACTCAGTTATCAAAATTGGGGGCGTTCTCAGTGGCATACAACAACTTATCAGGGTGTATACCAATCTCTGGTCAGTTGAGCACATTTGGTCCGGATAGCTATAAGGGAAACAACAACCTATACATGGCGTTACAGGGGAGTGGATGCAATTCCATTCCAGGACCAGGTCCTTCGCCATTAGAAGACAGTGATAAGCAAGCAGGTGATCTAGTCCCCTACGTGGTCAGTGCTGCCTCATTCGTGTTGATATTTTGGGCCACTGTTGCATTCGTATTTTGCCATTCATTCGGTCAACGTGTAATTCTAAAACTGTAGCCCGTCAAATTAACATCCTCCTACGTGGCAGGCATGTAATCATCAATAGTACAATTCTGCCCTAGTTTATGGAGTTTTTATGATGTTTATATTTTACCCGACTTGTATTCGCAACCTTGCTTACACGAACTACCACTGTACTGTACTATTTTATCCTACTGCAAAGCTGTCCCGTGCATGATTGTTTGTGATGGTGAGATTTCAGCGATATTTTGAAATTTTGTCTGAAATCCGAATAGAATTCAAAAGGTAAATTTGAAAATGAAATTTTGGCCCTTTTCAACCCTATAAAAATAGTTTCCCGAGGCTAGAAAAAATTAAAAAAATAATGTCATGGCATGAAAATGAGTTGGTTGAGTTGGTTTAAGGATTGTATTAAAGTTCAGGGCCTGAAAGGTCGAGCAAGCTTGTTCACTAACCAACTGAGCTACGACAGGTGGCTGTTATTTTCATAGGTATTCATCTTAAAAGCATTACAATTGTCCAAAAAAAAATTTAATACCAAAGCTGGTCAAAAACAATGCAAACTGGTTCAAAATATATGAAATCTGGTCAAAATTACCGAGATTTCGTAATTGCTGAAATCATTATAGTAATTTGTTTTTTTTGTTTTTTATTCAACTGGATTTAAAATCTCGTTCCCGATTAAAATTTCGGCGGAATTTTTGAACTACGAGCGCACGGATCTACTCCCTCCGTTTGGTACTGTAGCGTCCGCAGAACAGTCCTTGAATATCCTGCAGTAACAGTTTTTCCAAAAAAAAAAAAAAGAACAGCGTAACGAATAGTTTTAATTAATATGCATTGCCCTTTGCTTGATCAGGCTGCCAAGGGGCTACTTATCGACGATTACCACTTCGTACAGTACCTTCTGAGCACATCATTTAAGCTAAGCAACCGGCCCATCAGCAAGCAGCTCAGTGCAGTACTGCCTCGCGCACGCACACCGCTCTGTATCGCTCTCGCTCGCTCGCTCGCGGCATCAAAGTGCATGCATCTGTACTACTAGGAAATTTTCCGCGGCGTAATACGTCGCACGTGTCGTTTTTTTTGAGAAAAAATGTTTTTTTTGCGGTGCTTAATCTTTTAAATTGTCGAAATAATGAGCAAAACGGGGGGAAAACAGAGAGATAGAGTTGTAGAAATATCTCTTTCGACGAATTATTTGAAAAATATTGGAGATCGAGCTGGAAAACTACGGCGGGAAAAAAGTCTAGAGGGAAAAGGGTGAAAAATTATTAAAGATATCAACCTTCTTTTTTTCGAGTTTAATACTCTACGCGTTCGCCGAGTAATAATACATGTTTTTAAAAATATTAAAAACTCGCGGCGTAACACGCCGCGCGTGTCGTTTTTCCGTAGGAAAAATTTATTTTTTTTCGGCGGTGTTTTATTTTTAAAATCGTCGAAATGGGGAAAAAATAGAGAGATAGTGTTGTAGAAATATCTCTTTCGACGAATTATTTGGAAAATATTGGAGGCCGAGTTGGAAAACCACGGCGGGGAAAAAGTCTAGAGGGAAAAGGTGAAAAATTATTAGAGATGACAACCTTCTTTTGTCGAGCTTAACGCTCTACGCGTCCGCGGAGTAATAATACATGTTTTAAAAAATATCAGAGATCGACGCGTTCGCGGAGTAATAATACATGTTTTAAAAAATATCAGAGATCGAGATGGGAAATCAAGCTGGGAAAAAGGTCTAGAGATAGAGCTGCACAAATATTTCTGGCGACTAAAAGTTTTTTTTGGGGAAAACGGAGAAAGGACATGTTTTAAAAAATATTAGAGACTCGCGGCGTAACACGCCGCGCGTGTCGTTTTTTCGTAGGGATTTCTTTTTTCGGCGGCATTTTATTGTTTAAATCGTCGAAATAATGAGCGAAACGGAGAAAAAAGTAGAGAGATAGAGCTGTAGAAATATCTCTTTCGACGAATTATTTGAAAAATATTGGAGACCGAGCTAGAAAACCGAGGTGA
The DNA here is from genome assembly GCA_036346375.1 of Guadua angustifolia. Classification (NCBI taxonomy): domain Eukaryota; kingdom Viridiplantae; phylum Streptophyta; class Magnoliopsida; order Poales; family Poaceae; genus Guadua; species Guadua angustifolia. The sequence goes on along the minus strand of JAYEVE010000750.1, from coordinate 38,684 downwards.
GGAAAAAGTCTAGCGGGAAAAGGGCGAAAAATTATTAGAGATGACAACCTATGCTTTAAAAAATATTAGAGATCGAGATGGGAAATCGAGGTGGGGAAAAAGTCTAGAGATAGAGCTTCACACATATTTCTAGTGACAAAAATATTTTTTCTCGAGAAAAACGGAAAAAGGATCTAGACGTAAAGAGCAAGGACCTGAATGTTACGTTTTTGGACCTGTCCGCTATCCTTAAAAATTAGAAAAGGGCCTGTTCGCGATTTGAATTTAACAGGAGTTTCTTTTCGTAAAATGGCGCACGAGGGACCCGAACGCAAATTTGGACGAAAAAATTTTACTCTCACAAAAAATCGCGAAGGACCTATTCGTAATTTTTAAAAGGACCAAAACGCGAGAAAAATTTTTGAGCTGAGCCGGCCGGCCGGCTCGGCTCAAACGATCGTGCACTCAAACGCAGGAGTGAGGAGGCGACGCAAGCGAGGAAGCCAGCGGACGAAATCGAGCAGCAGCAAAAATCGGTTTTTTGAGTGCAGGCGTGGCGGACGCTCTCTCCTTGCGGGAACTTTTCCCATCTTAGTATAGGGTATGATACCTGATCGAAGCGTAAAGTCTGAGGCCGGAGAGAAGAAGAGGCGAATTGTTCACTCGTGTCGTTCGGTCGTTCCTCCTCTTTTTTTTTTTCCTTTTCAAAATAGTTTTATCCCATAAATGATCCCTTTACCCACGCCGAAAAGAGCAAGAGGTGATACCTGAATCCTCCCGCGCCTAAGAACCACGGGAGGTCGAGTTGTCCCGGTGCCACAGCACGGAAAAGGGCGACGCACTGCGTTCCGGTGGCGCGGAAGGCTGATTGCCACGGAGCAACAGCACAGGACTAGGCATAGTGTGCGTGAGAGTGGGCACGTCACGCGTGAGAAAATGGGATCCTAGGGTACTGTATCACGAATCACGATGGATGAAGAGCTATTTTTGTAATTCTTCATGGAAGGGAATATTTTTTTAGAGACGATGATGACGACCAATAAATAAAGAGTTCAGGAGAGGCACCGTATGGACCCCTCGCCGTATGGCATTCTTTGTACGTACCTACGCCACACCTCATGGACCAGTGGAACAAGTAACTGTATCAAGACATCGACCGCGTAGGAAAATCAGAGAGAGAAAAAGAGGCAGTACATGACTCGGCTACTAAGCCGGAAGATACAATCATCCGTTATCTAACAAAAATGACTCGGCTACTGTAGCAACAGTCATATGCTGTAGCAACCAGAAACCGAGAAGGACCTTCGCTAGCTGCTGCAGTGCTGCTGTCTACGTCTTTCTATTGGTGCACACACACATACGCTTTGCAGCTTTCGAAAACCTCAGGAAACTGCGAGAATTGTATCTGAGTTCCAAATTCCAATCAATTCCATGGAGGCCTCCCACCTTCCTTATTTACACTTCCTCCTATCGAACACCTGGATCTCTCGCATAATCTCTTTGAAGGAAGTGTTCCTATGAGCTTGTCTTCGAATCTTTCTTCATCACTTAATGCCCTGAACTTTTCCGTGAACAGTTTAAGTGGTAATTTTTCACTTTTCTGGCTGCGAAACCTCACCAATCTCGAGAAGATAGATCTTTCAATAAACGCTAATTGGGCTGTTGGCGTTAATTTCCCTGCTGTTTAGGCTCCTTCATTCCAATTGAAAGAGCTAGCGTCCTTTGCTTGTGGCCTTGACAGGAGCATTATTGCAGAACCACATTTTCAACGCGCACAACATCAATTAGAGGTGCTTGATGTGCTTGTGGCCTTGTCAGGAGCATATTGCAGAACCACATTTTCAACGCACACAACATCAATTAGAGGTGCTTGATGTTTAGATGATGGAAGAATATATTAACCTCCCGGCCTCTGCACCGCGAGATGCACACAGCCAATCGTTTATTACAAAGTTACAACCAAAATTTTGTCATCAAGAGACTTATAAAGAAAGACATAGCAAACATCAATCAAATGGAAAAAATAGTTTGAACAAGCCATTAAAAGACTAATCAAAAACTCTCAATCCACACACAATTTTGTGCTAAACCTCCATCCATGACCGTTGAAGAGTTCCCGGACCACAATCTGTAAAGAGGTGCTTGATTTGTCCAACAATAACTTGTCTATGACTTTGAGCAAGCCCAATTGGTAGTTTACAGAGGAATCAACATTACTTTACCTTAACCTTGGAGGTAACTTGCTTACCGGATCATATTTGAATCAGTATGACACGCCCAAAACGAATATCCAAGCTATCAGTCTTTCTACGAAACGTATCTCTGGCATCTATCGACTAACATAATCTCATTTTTTTTTCCAAACATGAGCTCTCTATCTACAATTGGTTGCTTGTATCAAGTGGTATATGTATGAGATGGTTTAAAAAAAATGTTATCCATGTGTTTGGTTACTTGAATGGTGGGATACAAATTTGAGGAATATTCTCTGTAGATGCTAAACCATTCTATTCACCAAAAATAATAGAATCAAATGGTACAGAATCATCCCATCCTATTCAATATCATCCCACCAACTAAACACACCCTTAATGCCCGGTAGCTGTGACCTTGACAAGAGCTTTATTGCAGAACCGCATTTTTTACACACACAACATCATTTAGAAGTGTTTGATTTGTACAATAACTAGTTCAACGCCCACGCGTTGCTACGAAAAATAAAATTGGTAATGAAACATAAAGGTTAAGCAATAAAAGAAAATTGTGCAACAAAATCAAACATTTGTTTCTCCCGATTACAAAAGTTTTTATGGTTTCTCCTCCGGTATGAATTAAAACCAAATATATTGTACATAGCAATATATATTACCAATCTTTTTCTGTTTTAAGATAGTAGTTGTACCTGTACAAATCGATTCAACCCGTTTCCATTTCCTTTTCTCTTTGCCTATGGCCCACCCCCTAGGCCTGCTGGAAAACGAAACCCACGTCCCCCGTGCGCCGCCGCCGTAAAGCCGCCTCCGCCGCACATGCTCCACCCTCTCCCGCCGCCCCCGCCTCACCCGCCGCTGCCGCCGATGGATCTCACGCCCGATTCGCTCGCCGCCTCCACCACATTCCCCACCTTCCCACCACGGCCCCCAACCCCAAGCCCCATGTCGCCAAGCCACGGCGCCAAGCGGCCGCCTTCCGATCGGACCACCCCGTTGCCTTCTCTACTGGATGGCGCCCCGGCGCGGAGTTCCCGAGCTTCACATTGGCCGGCGTGGTCGGCTCCGGTTCGCGACTGAGCATCGCGGGCGCAGGGTCGGCAGGATCGCATCCCACGACCTTTGTCTTCGGCGGGGACTCGGCGTCTAGCCGCGGCGTCGAGGAGGATTCGTCCTCGGTGAGCTCATGGAGTTCCTCTAATGCCGCTAAGATTGTGTTTGGCAGTGGCGTGTCGGGGACATCGGAGGTGAAGAAGAGCTCATCTTAAGTGATTCTTCTAGTAAACAAAGCGATGCCAATGCTGGTGTTTCCAGAGGAAATGATTCGGTGCTAGAGATGAATGCCGTTGACAGTTTTGGTGCCTGCTAAAGCAGTTTGAACTTGCATGAGGTTTTCTGTCCGAGTATTTTCATGGAGAGACCGAGTAGCTCAATGAAGGGCGTGGCGTACAATCTCAAACAATAGGATGCAAGATTACAAAGACAAGTTCGTCATTAGCTGGTCTGTGAAAACTATATAGCATATATAGAATACAAAAAGAATGATTGGCCAGCTATTAATTACCAGCACTAATTAGGGATTTTGCTATAATAACCAGTCATATTTGGACAAATATGGCTGGCTGTAAATTAGGAGAGAATAATTAGCTATAATGACCGACCATTATTGGAGATTGGGGGTGGGGGAGAACGGACCGCTGCCACCGAGTGGTAATTAGAATAGTAGAGATAACTTATCAGGGACGATGCCTAATTGGTTGTGTCGTATGTTTGAGAACGAGACACAAGATAAAGGGAGAAGGTTGGCCGTCTTATGGGCCACCGTTTAACAGAGACAGAAAGTAGACACAAGGGTTTATACAAGTTCGGGCGCTTAAGCGAGCGCCTTACTCCTGTCGGTGTGCTTTTTGGAAGGAGAAGGGAGGGGTCCCCTGGTCCAGGCTCCCGAGGGGCACACCAGTTGGTAAATTTTGTATTCCAATGAGAGTCCTCCTCTAGGTATGGGTTACAACGGGGTTTTATAGGCACCCAACCTGTTATACAAAATACTATCCTACCCCTACCACAGTGGCTTAAATGAGGGCATCTTGGTCATTCCCGGGGAGAGGTAGTGGATCCTACGTCATTGTTTCATAAGGGCAAGGCTCTGACTCCGGGACCCCATAGGGGACTTTGGGACCCCACTTGGCAATTGGTCTTATGGCTTTGGATATCAGATATAATCAGTTCATGCGCAACCTCAATTGGGTTAGATATCTTGCAAGCATTAGGCTACTTTCCTTGGGCGGTAATAAGTTTGAAGGGCAGATCACTCCAAACTTGTGCGAACTCCGGTACTTGAGGATAATCGACTTCTCACGTAACAAACTTTCGGGTTCTTTACCAGCCTGTATTGGCTATATCTCTTTCAAAGGTAACAAAGATGATCAAATTTTTCAGTCGGTCACTGCAGCTATATCAGACACAACACCCGTTATGACTTACGAAGCTTCATCTTTGCTACCAAAGGCAATCTTTATATATACGGGTGTAGTTTCTTCAGTTCGATGTCTGGCCTCGATTTTTCTGCAAACATACTGGATGGTGGAATTCCTTGGGAGCTAGGAAATCTGAGCATGTCACATATACAGGAAATAGTGGAGATTCGTGCTTCAACTTCAAGCAAAGCTGCTACTAGTTCCTCCTCTTGCTTGTTCTTGATGACCTTTTCCCCTTGGTTCCAGAATCTGGTACCAGGGGAAGTGGTACCAGCATACCTCCTTTGAGATCATCAACATGTAACCTGATGGAAAATTTGAAATCTTTTATCTGTAGGAAATTATAGGGAAGTTAACGAATGGCCCTTGTAGTGACACCTACCTAAGGTATAGTTCTTCACTGGAAAAATAAATAAGAATAAGCACCTGTTCTTCCAGATCGCGAATTTGATCATCCTTCAATCTCAACTGTGCTCTCTCCCTGTGAATGTAGGTTTATTATAAGAGAAGAAGAAAAACTAGTGGTAATGTTTCTAATTAATACGAAAGGATGTTACTCAAGCAGCCCTTTTATTAAACTGACGCATGTAAATGTATATAGTTCTCCAGATCATTGCAAATATCTGTGTTTATAATGTGACCCATAGAACAGCATGATTGACTTCTTCCCATAGTACCATTTTGAATGTAGTATAGATGCTTCCATTTTCTGGTGGAAGGATCAAAACATACCTTTCCTCTATTTCTTTCAGTGTCTGACGCCACATATCCTGGCACTTTGTGAGTTTTTCGTTCATCTGTAAGATAAAGCAAAGGATTGAAGTTATGCCAACAGCCAAAAAGGTTGTGCTTAATCACTAAAAAATGCACGATTTTAAATATGCTCACGTCTGAAATTTTCTTTTTCTCCAATATTACATTTTCAATCTTAAGTTGGATCTCTTGAAGCTTATCATTTACAGATTTATCCACAGCGACTGAAATGTGTCGTTCCCTTTCTTTCTTAGCCTCTGACAGTAGAGCCTCGTAATACTGTGAATATGAGCAAATGTAGACAGATAAATGCATCAAAAAATAAACCACATTGTTAACCATATAACCAGCTTTATCTAGATCTAAAGAAGAAACAATACGACAAAATCTAGAACAACGCAAATACACATGATTAGTGACATCGAAAATTAGCACAAGGGAAAGAGGACTGCACCTCTCGCTGAGTTTCAAGTTGGCTTGCAAGAAGACGGTTGTATTCATCCACAATCTATTAAGACAAGCAAGGCATGTGAATTTGAGGAACATGATTACCAAAGAGGTGTTATAGAGATTCCAATTAAAGAACTTAAAATTCTTACTGTTTCTGCTTTACTAGTTCCACCTATATCTAAGTCATCATTGCATGAGCAGTTTACTCAGTTGTCCCCAGAATTTTTACACTTTGACCTGAACTTAGCATGCTTTACATCGCTTTTGGAGTGATTGAGTCGATGAACATAACTGTCACCAACATAATCCCAAACACGCTGCGTTTCCAAATCGAGTGAATAGCAATGCTGAGTGTCTTTCCAGTGACGAATTGCATGGCCTTCTTTATACCTATGACAAGCAAATTAATAAAGGCAATGTCGATTAGGCATAATGAGAGAAGTAGAAACCACCAGCATAGTTTTCTTTTAATTTTAACTTCTATCATGGGATAACAGAATGACTATCGGTTCAGACAGCAATATTCAGCTCAGTTAGCAGTAGCACTCAACAGAAATTAACAATTTAACATATTTTGTACATTCGACAGAGACACATATTTGTAACAGTATGAGAGAAGCAGAACTAATCGTATAATTAACCACCGACACCAATATAGGTTTCTTCATTCTACTTCTACTGAGTACAGCGCAAGTAAACATGTAAAATGATTTAGCATGGCCTCATTCTTCAGATAGTGGAGTGATTATTGAGTCATGAGATTCATGATAGATATATTTCAGTCCTAACCTACCTTCCACACCCAACAAACCACATATTACACAGATCCAGAGGTCTCCTGAGGTTTGACAAACAGAACATGTAGGATTTTCAGACTTCCTCTGACCAAACTGACATACCTGAAATGGAAACAACTATGAGCAAAGAAAACTCATGCTCGAGAAAGTTTAGTAGTGCGAAAAGGCAAGGAAATAGCTCAATACACTGGCAGTCTAACTCTATAAATTACATATGGTTATAGTACTGAGAACTGACAAGAATATGTTTGTATCTATAAGTGTTTGCTCATTTACAACATTTACAACTCTATGCTCCACGTAAATTCAAGTGAAGGTCAATATGTATGTTAGATTCAAACAGCTGACATGAGCGTTAAATGCTTTTTTTTACATTGAGGTGAAATTTATTTATATGAGCACATACAAAGACGAGTGAATATTTAATATTTTGCAAATGCGCCTGAACCCTCAGTAAATTTTTTTTTAAACGCAAACAACGAGGGAGGCCCCCGCCGAAATATATTAACACAAAAGAAAACAGGATACAAGGCTGGTGAGAAACCAGCCGGAAAGAGGGAGAATTAGACTAACCTAAGCCTCCAAGCAAGAAAATCAGCACAAAGGAGAACAGGAAACCTAAAAGATTGAAAACGAAATTCGGAAGAGCACCAGGCCTTCCAAACCAAAAAATTTACAGGGGCGGCTCTAAAGATTTTATCGTTCCGGAGCTTCCAAAGCCCCCAAGAGGCAATCATGAACACTTCCATGAAGAAAGGCAAACTGTTGATGGAAGTAAGCCTGAGGTAAATGTCATCCGTAGGGATCCAAGAGATCTGCAGGGCATTCCAGCAACACCTGGCAAACCGGCAATGGAAAAACAAGTGATCACGAGACTCTTCGATGCCCTCGTTACAAAGAACACAAGAGAAATCACCCCCAGCAATAGGGCAGTTCTTCCTGCGAAGCAAATGCCTAGTGTTGAGGCGGTCTAAACACAGGAGCCAGGCGAAAACTCAGTAAATTCCTACTGAGTGTTCAAGACTTTACATAAGATCAAATCCATGATCTCAGCCTCACTAGGCGGCTGCATATTGGACAATGCCACGGACTTCTAACTAACCAGTACCACAGAAGACTACTCAAAAGTCCGACGCGAACACAACTAGAAATTAGAAATTTATATAGAAACGAGTAGTTGTCATGGCAAATCCAGTGCAGTGTAAACATCAAAACAAGAAAAGATCACTTTAATCCACAATAAAGTAATTGCTAGTTGCTCTACTTGAGCAAATAATGAAACATTGATTGCCAAAAGGATCCTTCAGTACTGGACAAGATGAATTGACCCACATTGAAACGCACGAACACTGGAAAGAATGATCACACGTAGTTGCCAAAATTCCACTGATGTCTTGATCCAATCTCTCTGATTCATCAAACACATAAAAGATGGTAAGGAACATACATATCATCTAATGCCTTACGCTAGATAGATAAATAAAATGACAACCAACAGATTCTGAAAATTAAAATACTAAAAGAAATGGTATATTAAACGAAATAGTACCAAAACTCCACTCAAGGAAATAGAAAGTGTGTATCTATGTATGAGGTCCACGTATTCACATAAAGATACTGAAACAATAAAAGTTCATACATGAACCCGTTTTGTTTTTTACTTTAAGAATGCAGTCCCTCAATTTGGTAGAACTTATCCAATATGGGAGTAGATCACAGTAACTTAAAAAATCACATCAAGAAAGCAGCTGTAAGAGAGACACCAACAAATCGATAGGCACTGTAATACCCTTCAAAAATAAGGTTAAACAGATGTGGTGAAGTTAAAACCCGGCAAACCCATAAGTTTGACATTTCCAGAGCTTATCAATCTCACAGGTGTAGTTTCTCAGAAGATAAGTACCTATTTTATTAATCGGAAAGTACAATCAAATATTGCCCCAGCTACTGGGAGATAATTAAAAAGCAATAATACTATGGAAAATTTTCAAATATGATGTTATAATAGCATGTGCATATGTGTGTGCGCTGTGCCGAAAAACAGATACAAGAAACCGTAGTTACTAAACCCGGACCGGCCCAGCCGTTGGACCGGAAAAACCCAGACCCAGAGGCTTTGCCAGGCTGGGCACACTCACAGGCTTTACTGTCTTATTTGTCTTGGCTTGATTTGATAGCCATTTTCGTGTTCATATATGCTATCAATTAATGTGTAGTTAGTCACAACTGTTGGTCTCTATAGCAAAATAAGTTATTCTAAAATTCAGGTTGGCATACCAATTTTCGTAACCGGAGGAATTGGAGGTGTGCACAGACATGGTGAACAAAGTAAATAGCTTCCATTTGTGTAGAGATTCCTCATTTAGCTGCACAGTATACCACTGATGTTCCAATAGATTTTTCTAAGTTATGAAGGGATGAGTCATAGCTTTCCCATTTTGATATCAGAGCATTAGACTACTAACATGGACTAAATGAGGATGAGAGCAGGTGATTTAGGCTCGATAATTCTCACAAAATAAGCAAATAAATGGTTAGTATTTAATTAATCATTATAAACGACAAGGATAGTAATTGTCACATAGTCACATGTAGCTGAGGTTGGTGCTGAACAAAACTAAGTAGATTGAGAGCTATTGAAACATGGTTAGCTCTTTCTAATTTTATTTGCACTAAGAGTCTAAAAGTCGCATGTCTTCATTATCTCTGTAGGTTTCTAAATGCCAGGAAATTCGACACTGAGAAAGCCATTCATATGTCGGCTGAGGTGCTTCGGTGGAGAAGAATTCAGTACGGATACAATACTAGAGGTGAGGCTAATGGTGCTGGCCTAGGTGATAAAGTATTGGCGTGTAAACGTTTAATTTAGACTGAACCTTCTTAAATTACATAAACAAAAAATCCGTTGGTTCATATATAGGTTGTTTGGTCTTAGTGTCTGCAATGCTGTTCTTAAGGTACAGAGTAATAAATAGTAGTGCGTTTTTGTTTTCACAGTTGTATTCCCAAGCTCTGGTCCTTTTTTTATTTATTATAAAAAACTATATCTGATATCTACCATCCGTTGGTTCATATATAGGTTGTTTGGTCTTTGTGTCTGAAATGTTGTTCTTAAGGTACAGAGTGATAAATAGCAGTGTGTTTTTGTTTGCACAGTTGTATTCCCAAGCTCAGGTCCTTTTTTATTTATTATAAAAAACTATATCTGATATCTACCATACCAACTAAATCTTACAGGATTTCAATTTTCAAGAGCTACATGAGGTGCTTTGCTATTATCCTCAGGGTTACTATGGAGTTGACAGGCATGCTGGGTTGCTTAGTGCTATCAACCAGCTGCAAACAGGGGAAGATGAGCCATTCCGATGGCCTGACTTGCAGAGTCGATGGTGCATGAGGCATTTGGGTGCAAACTTCTATAAGCAATTCAAGAACAAGCAACTGATGAACATGTTCAAAAGACTATGTAACTCCAACCAGGAGAGGAAGTTCCAAACTCTGTGGAAAAATCTTGATGACCTGACAAGGAAACACAAGGAGCGAGACGAACAACGATGGCGCCATGGAACACAAGAGCGGTAGCCTCTTTTCCCCGCCAACAGAGGACGAGGCGAGTAACCGCTGCCGAAGGCAAAGGCCAATCAAATGTTTCTCGGATCTGGATCAAATCGAATCGAAGAGAAGTGGTCATCAAGTATATGACACACATGGTGCCGATACTGTGTGATGACCACTAACTTTGCGAAGTTTACAACCGGGTAATGCGAGGGATGAGGTGTCTTCCATTGGTAGGAATTGTCGAGGAGTCCGAGGGTACAACCAAGTACTTTGTGGACAGTATGCATTCTTGAGATAGTAATGAGAGATGAGAAGTTCTTGTACTCTTCGATGATCACTAAATACATGGATGAGAAGGCTCGGATATGCCAAACATAGAGCTATCAAAGTTGGTGCACGACACTGCGCTCGAGGTGATCTACAGGATAAAGGAAGGCGTGGAACCAACAGACGGTTGTCACTCAGAGTGCATATTACAGTGAGTGCAAATGCTCGTGCAACAAGCCATACCTTTTGCATAGGCCATGTTCTCATGTTATAGCTGCATGTGCTTTATTTGGAATGCAACTTTGGTACATACCTATCTGAATATTACATGAAGGAAAGGTTGATGGCAACTTGGGGCGAGGAGCTTTATGGTTATGGTGTTGTGGGTTCTTTCACCACAACTCCTAGTGTTGATGAAAGGTTCGGGTCCCCGATTTTGATGCGAGAAGAGGAAAGCGGGCGTCAAGATCAAGGCGTATAAGAAATGACATGGATGAGTCAGAAGCTGGCAAACGCGTGAAGAAATGCTCATTGTGCAACCAACGAGGACATACGTTCAAGAATTGCGGAGCACAAAACGAAGAAGACGAAGGAGGAGATGGCCACCCGACGGTGGGGGAAGGATCGTCTCTGCGAGGGCTCGCCGCAGACCTCATCGCACCAGATGACAAGCAGTTTGCATTATCATATGTCGTATATCAAATTTAAATTTAATCGATGTAACGTGTGTTGTATTTTTCTGTATTTTTTCCATAGCTGTTGCGAGTGTTGTGGCTTCATAAATTGTTGTAATGAACTTCTCCGTTTTTTATGTGCGTATCTGTTTCAATATATTGTTGTCATGCTTGCGTACTTTTATGGACTCTTCTGTTTACATATGTGTTTCGCTCTCACTTTCATTTTTGTAAATTGCGGTATGGCTCACCAAATAGGAGATGACGAGTGGCCGTCGAGTTCTTCGGACCAAGACGTCGACCATGGTCATCTTTGTGCACAGAGCCACCGCTGTCCCAGATGATGAGGGGACCTCAGGTGCGGTGGGCGTCCTTCGACCTAGACCACCAAGATTCGCTGGGCGCCGATCGCGTTGGATCCCGGGTAACATACCAAGATTTAAATTTGTAAACATGTTTGTTCTAGCACCATGACTACCGCAGCACTGATATCAATTACATGTTTATGTTTCATAGGCTTCGAGCATCGAGGCTGCTGCCCCTCGCCCGGATGGTGGAGGTCCTGGGACACCGGTTCCCGTACGACCGGTCACTGATCACCGCTCTAGTGGATCGGTGGAGGCCGGAGACGCACACCTTCCATCTCCCTGTCGGGGAGATGGCGATCACTTTACAGGACGTCTCCTACCTCCTCGGCCTCCCGACGCCGATCGGCCTGTGGTGCCCAGGACGTCTCCCCGATGGTCTGCCGCGATTCTTGCCTGAGTTCGCGGTGTACTACCACCTACCGTGTACAGGACCTTCGACCACACGCACGGACCGACCTTGAGGTGGCTTGTACAGTTTCAGGTACGTAAGTAGCATTTCGAACTAAATTGTGTACGTACTGCTTGAAATAACAAGTGAGCTTTATGTTACAGCGTGAGCAGATCGTCGAGCCAGCGAACGACGAGAGGCTCGCCCACCACCTGGAGGCGTACCTCCTGTGGCTCTTCGGCTGGACCATGTTCACGACGTCCCATGGGGATAGCGTGTCCACGCACCTGGTGCAGTTCGCGAGGGAGATCGCGGACGCACCCCTTGACGCCATGCCATAGTACTCGTGGGGCTCGACCGTGCTGTGCGCCACCTACCGTGCACACTGCGTCAGGTGTACACGGTTCGTCGAGGGCTCGGTCTTCGGAGGATGTCCAATGCTGCTACAGTTGTGGGCCTACGAGAGGTTCCAGATCGGTCGGCCCCAGATCGACCGCAGCCTCTGTTGAGCACGCAGTGAAAGGTGACGCCGACGGTCCGACCATGGGCACCATCGGTGCTGCGACAGTAATGATATTGCAATCGTGTGTTTGATACTTTTGTTTAACTTTTTCGAGTACTAACGGTTACGTTCTATCGTGACTACTGACCTAGCTGGCGCTTTTGACCGCGGCGGTTAGCCTACCCGCAGATTCGTCGCTGCGTTCGACCACCTCACCGACGCATCGCGTCATTGGACGCCATCTGTGACGCAGAAGGTGCAGCGTCGTGTGACGGTGGCTCGGCCCACCCTTTGCACACGAGACGACAAGATCGGGTTCACCGTCGGTTCCTCGTGTTCGACGTCCACGTCGAGGGCTACGCTGTCCATCGTGTGATGAGGCAGTTTGGTCTACGGCAGGTGTTCCCAGTGCACGACGTCCGTGCAGTCCCACCCGCGTTCCACTCGTAAGTTCCCTGTATTGATGTTTTTATAATTGTTACTGTGTAATGCTATCTAATAATGCTGTACTTATTTTTCACCCACAAGTACAGTAGGAAGGGACAGCCTGCGGCCACCCCCTGGCATGCACGTATGCTGCCTTGGGCTGAGGAGTGGGGAGGAGCCCTCGAGGACCGATTTGTCGAGGAGGAGCCGTACGACGTGTGGACGTACCGCGCGTGGTACACTCCCCGGACTCGTGTGCGTTTGGTACGTGTCGACTCCGATCCTCCTAGACACGTTCCCGTGGTGGCAGACACGTACCCCCTCCATATGGACTCGATTCGGCACACTTTGGTACGTTGCGTCATACCTTCGATATAATTTATTTTGCTAACTAATTCGTAATTTATTTTGCTAACTAATTCGTAATTTGCTTTGCAAACTGACGTGATGCACCAACACCACAGGGATCTTCACAGCTTGTACAGTCGGCTGACCAACAGAGAGGAGGTGACGAGAGAGGACGTCACCCTTTGCGTCGGGAGGATTCTGGACAGCTCGACACGCGCCCTCGAGCTGTCAGGGTGCGGCCTCCCTACGGTCCCGCAGGGCGTGCCGCTTAGCGAGGGAAGGGGTGCGTCAGGTACATCTTCACACGGTCCCGGCCCGCAGGCAGCGAGAGGGCACGCTTCTGTAGCTGGTCAGGCTTTCGGTGAGTACTAAAATGCACTGTTCAAGTGTTACAATCGCGTATTACAATGCTCAAAACAATTCTCTATGTGGTACAGGCCTGCAGGCACACTTTTTCGCGCACGCATCTGGACTCGCTCCTGACGACTACGACGACCAGGGCGATGCCCCAGACCCGAAGGACTTCCGTGATTACCTCTCCACGGACTTCTTTGGGGGTGGGGCATCATCATCACAGCCGTACGGAGCGCCACCACCTACTCAGCCTAGTCAGCAGTACGGAGCGCCACCGCCGACGCAGGCTACTCAGCCCGGGTACGCGACGCCTGCAGCTAGGCCACAGAGGCCCCACCGCGCGCCTACGCAGTTGACGTACTCGCGGGACTAGGTTCGGAGGAGGAGGCCTCCCCAGAAGCGTAGGAGGGGTGCGGCCGACTAGGGTAGGGACTCGTTGATAGTCTGTTGTCCTATTTTTGTTCTTACTTTGTACTATTCTACATTGTTTGCAGTGTTGATCTCGCTTTGTTACTTTGTTCGTACTTTCGCACGGCAACACACGCAACAGCTTTTCCAGCGTGATGTGACTACTCGCTGCTAGCAGCTTTACCAGTCGTACACGACGACACACGCAACAGCTTTCTCTACGCGATGTGACTACTCACTGCTATCAGCTTTACCAGGCTGAGACGACAACACACGCAACAGCTTTTCCAGCGCGATATGACTACTCATTGCTATCAGCTTTACCAGGCTGAGACGACAACACACGCGAGCAACTTTACTAGGCTGACCCCTCACCACCACTATAAAACAGGGCCGAGGGGTGGACACAGCCAAACCAGCAATAAACGTCAGCTAAATCTACACAAATTAGGGCACAATGTCGTTCTACCGTCGCCTCTTCAGCAAGCAGAAGTCCTCCCACCCCGAATATCCGGATGCCAGTAGCGTCGACGCCCCAGTTCTGCCGGAGTTGCCCCGACCCAAATGCGACTGCAACCTACCGGCGAAGATTGAACAATCTACCCATGGAGCGACGGCGCCGCCACGCCACTCTTTGTGGCCGCACCTACGAGGTAAACCGATTGGTGTCCACACAATACAGGGTAACAGTACCATCTCATGCATCGTTCTTTCTTTTCTCAGCACGAGAGCTGGTGTTGCTTCTTCCAATGGATCGACGGACCAGAACGACGTGACTACGAATTTCTCAACAACTGCCACGACGTTGAACCCGCTTCGCCCGAGAACTTCACCCGGTGGGAGAGGCCGCCAGGATATGTCCCTTTTCTAGATCGACCAGAGCTTAGGGCCGGTGTGTAAGGGGCCAACCGATCGGTGAGTTTCATGCGTCATACTCATGTTAAACTCACAAATTAGTAGTTCTAAACCAGTTCATCGCACACAAGAGTTCAAAAGGACACTTGCGAATGTGCTCAAGCCAAAGGAGAAACCTCCTCCAGGGCCACCCGAAAGCCCCGACCTTTGCGTACATGGCCTGGAGGCAGTGGTTGATACATGCCACGGTGATCTAGCGGACCGGAGATTCTACCGGTGCCCCTTGGCCGAGGATGAACGGTGCTGGTACTTCAAGTGGGTGGACCCGGAGACGTACCACCCACATCTCATGCTTCCTGTATGGGATAACTGGGGGGAGCAACCCTCTCTGTGGTGCCACTACTGCCCAGAAAAGCCAAACCCCGAGTACGCCTACGGTGTTATTCAACGACCAAGGCGGGCATAATGTATTGACTGCAGGGCACGCTTCCGGTTGTTCAAGGATAAGCCCAACACAAAGCTCCTGCACCATATAGTGGAGTGCGAGTTGAAACAGAGCGGCGTCTCGCATGTCTCCGCCAACGGCCAACACAAAGAGAGGTGCAGGAGGGTTCCTCCTCTCAAGAAGAAGGGACAAGGGAAGCGGTAGTCGAGGTCCGCAACACGCAACAAATCCTTGACTCGTTCGCAGACCATCCGCGAACCCGGTGGTATTAACATAAGGGGCTGAATCGGGATAACATGCCCATATGGGAGGCGAAATCCACATAAACAACAACCAAAATTTAAGTCTTATACACCGAGACGTCGGCATAGGCCACCCAATCGGCTGATAATTTGGCAACATGAACCCCATGGAGTTCTTTCATAGTAGGGATTGAGCGGTGTACGAGGACAAATCGCAAAATTAGAACGGGTCAGGTAATATCACTACTAGAAATCCGGGATTTTGCCACGAAACTTTTTACAACACCATAAATTTTATTGCATTAGAGTGGTGTTATTGCCTCGATTTGGAAAATTGTGGCGATACGTCCAATATATTACCACGAATTACTGTGCGTTGTGATATTGTTAACTGTCGTGGCAAAAGGTTGGTCGTATTGCAACAAAAAATAAAATCATTGCATTAAATAAGATTTTATTGCCACGGGTAAATTTTGTTGCTATAATATTTTATTTCATGGCGATTTTTAATTTTATAGCCATGATTTCTTTTTACGTGGCAATATGTCTACATATGGGTCATGACATGTATCGGACGAATCCTGTAGATTCAACCCAGCCCATGCAGCCCATGTTCTTCTTCTCTTGAGTTCCTATCGGTATTCTACGCCTGCGATGCGCGGGCTGCTTGCCTGGCCTGAGCCCCCATCGTGTTTTTTCTGCCACCTCTGCCTCCAGCCAGGGGCCAACGCTAGCGCACCTTACTGGCGGCCGGCGCTCTTGACAGCGTGTTCCGAGCCATAGGGGAGCGGCGCGACGACCTGTTCTTCTCGGCGCCTCTTGAGCGGCAAGTGGTGGATCAACCTCTGACTATCTGCGCGGTGGATGGGCGCCTGCACGCTGCCGCCGCTTCTGCTAGAGACCCATCGGCGGTTCCGGTCGCTGCAATCCCCCGGAGCCTCAACACACCTGCTTCTGTAGTTCCGTAAGTCATTCACCTTCTCACGCAAAATCTCCCGAATTTTCCCCTGATTTTTTTATTAAGCTTACTTCCGTTGGATACACACCTTAGGCCTGCTACCTGAGTATGAACTGTAGGATTTTGCTGTAGAATGAAATTTTTGTTGTGATTATTTATCTCTTGCTCAAACTGAAGTGTACAAACTGTAATTTGTTGTTGTTCAGATTTAGAACAATGATTTGCCGTTACTCTGTTTAAGTTTGTTTCTAAAAACTTCTACATGCTTCTGCAGATTCCTTTTGCAAGTGCTTCCGTCAGTGGGTAAGGATAGCAGCGAGCAAGCATCTAGAACCTTGGTCTTCAGTTAGATGCCCACTTTGCAAGGTGAGTTCAATCCTGCTTACAATCGCTCAAGTAACTTTATTGTCATCTTGAAGTGCATTTTTAGAGTTCAAATACTCGAGTTCAAAGCTGCAGCATTGGCTCTCTAGTCGCCTTCACAGATAGGGGTGAAAACGGGTCGGGTAATACCCGACCTGTATCCGTATCCGGGATAAATGTATCCGAATTTGCGATGCAGTGCACGGTTCGTACTTTTGGTTCGGATACGGATTCGGGTACTTCTCGGATAATTTTTGTTCGGATACGGATCGGATACAAGATAGGAAATACCCGATGAAAACTAGTCGGATACGGGTACACAGCGGGTAATTTTTAGTGGGTACCGGCCCCATGTCACTCCCGGCTCGGCCCACGAAATCCAACTGAGTTACTGGGCCTTGGCGCCGAGTGCTACTGCCTGTTGCCCGAGTCCACGGCGCCGAACTCCTGAGTCCTGACCTAAATCGCCTGCCGCTGCCGCCCCTCATTCGGTGACCTCCACGCCATCAACGATTGCACGCAATCCATGGCCTCCCTGACCAAGTGGATGCGCGAGCGTGCCTCGGAGGCGCCCCCAACCTCCTCACCGACGAGCGCGATGACCTCGTGCTCCTCCAGCTCTCTCTCCGCCGGGTCCCCGCCTCGCCTACCACCAAGCCGCACCTCCTACTGCTCCCCCACTCCGTCCTCGCCCACGCCTCAGCCTCCATCTGCGTCATCTCCGATGACCGCCCCAACTCCCACTCCCTGGCAGCCTCTGACCTCCTCGATGCATCCAAGTCCCTCCACCTCCCCGTCTCTGAGGTAAGGGTAAGGGATATTTGTTATTCTTGAGGGAGATGCCTGTGATATGGGTTGATTGATAATGTCTTGTGTTGAGACAGCTGATCTGGGTTAATCTGATTTAAATCAGCTGGGAGAACAATATCAGTCAAAGTTCCTTTTTGTATTCGTAAGCTGCTCTTGATAAGATCACCTATCGATTATACTACTGAGTGTGAGTGTTATACATTTTGTGCCTCGGAGGCTCCTTCTGAAGTTGATTTTTCAGCATTGTTAGCTTAGTATCTCGAACTTTGGGTTAAAAAACTATGGTGGAACTGTTTCCTGTTAGGACTTTTGTTATCCATTTGGAATGCAACAATTTTCTGTTCATCTGAGAATATGCTTGTGTTAGTCTGTCTGCTCTGATGTACCTCTCTCTGTTTAGCTACTTAATGATTCTTGTTGGATACTAAGTGGAATGATATATATTTATCAGGCATTCGGACTGTCATATTTGAAAGATAAGAATGCCACTCTTTTTTTTCTCCCACACGTCTGTTATTGTTTTTTTCATTTTTCTCCCATTTGTCTGTCATTGAAATCAAACATGATGTGAAGTAATATGAACTACTGCTTTAAATCATCGGGGGCAGCTATGGAGGGTAATTTTCTCTGGAAGAAGTGATTATTCTTATAGTGAATTCAGCTGAAGCTCCCTTCATGGCCTCATCCATGACATATGATGAATATTCTAACTTTGTTTCTTTCTGAATTGATCACCACTGGCTGTGCCATGCTAAGTTTGTTTCTCCCCCTTTACCGAACCTGAAGGTGCTAGCCCTGGAGTGAACATTGAATTCCTATACCGTTAAGGGAGCCAGCTTTAAGCTCAAAAGCAAGACAACACTAGTTTGGTTTCTCTGTGCACAAACATTGCTGCATGATACCTCGAGAAATTATCAAATATTAATTCAGATCGACTGTTCTAACAGCCGTAAAAACCAATTACATGTTCTTGGTGTGGAATAGTACTAATTCTGTAGCCATATATGTGTAATTTGATTGAGCTTGGCGTTGATGACCGACTTACGAATTTGTGTTACAAAGTCTAAGGGTACTTTCAGTTCTATGTTATTTTGCGTTGCAACTTGCAACTGAACCTCGGATGCTAGAATTCTTTATTTTGAGTTATATGATCGTAATTTTATTCGGATATATTCGGTTAGTATCTGGTAAATATCCGAATATCCCTGTATCTGTTGATCTGTTCGCCCATCGCCCCACCACATCTGTTCGCCGTGCGCCCATGCCCGTTCACAAACCGCTCGGATCCAGCTCAAGCGACTCGCGCGGCGATTCTGGGCGACCTCTTCCAGGCGGCGATGGCGGCCTCCAGCGGGCTCAAGGCAGCATCCGCGGCGTCCCTTGCTCTCCAGGCTGCGGCCTCCCGTGCTCTCCTGGCGGCAGCGACTCGCGGGCTCCAGCGGCGGCGACCCTCGGTCTCCAAAGCGGTGGCGGTGGCGGCGGCGACCCTCGGTCTCGAGCGGGCGGCGGCTGCTGCTACCCAAGGTCTCCAGCGGCGACTCGCGACCGACGACCCTCCAGTGTGGCTACCCACGGTCTCCATTTGAAGGTAAACCCTAATCTCTATTTTTGGTTTCCTAATCCCTAATCGCGAAAAGATCAAGCAATTATTCATGATTTATCTGTGTGATCTGGCTCCGATCCACCCAGTACCTGCAGTTTAGACCCGATTAACTAAATCCCTCACATCACATGTTATCATGCAAGATGCATATTAGTTCTTCAAATATGAACAATGCATCCAAATTATTTTGAAGATGGCCCGTGATCTGTTTTTTCATATACATTGCACACGATGCCTGCAAGCAAACAAATTAGATAAACTGTTGTACCTGCATAAAGAAAACATCATCTGCGGTATGCTGCTAATGCCATTTGACTGCTGCATATAAAATTTGCTAGTAGTAAAGTAACAGCTAGACTCTGTACAAACTGCACGAAACCACATCGCTTCCCAACTGGAATTTTTACAGAAGAGATATCACCATATTGATAGAAGCTTTACCTAAGGTCATCTTCACTAACATAGTAACATTTGGGTCAAGCCCACCTGCAAACACCTATGACAGTCAATGTAAGGTGTGAATTTAACTGCAGATGTGTGGACTTATAGTGTTTACTGATGTAATTAATTACATCACTTATTTATACCCTATTTGTTTTGCCATGTATTCTTAGTAAAGAGAAGATGAAAACACATGTTGTTCTATATTGATATCCCATGCTTTTCAGGAGCCACAAGTTCTTGGGAGGAGGACATATTTTGTGACCGACCAATCAGGGTAATGTTTTCGAACTGGAAATTTTGTCATGTGCGTGTGCTATGTGTGGAAAAAAACACAAATAAAACTCTCCTCTTGTTGAAACTAAAGCTTATCCCGACAATTGATCTACGTATTTATCTAGTTACCTTTCTTTGATTATCTTATTCTTTCTGTGTCTTAAATTTATATTTGTGTAAATGTGTAATGATTTATCTTGAATTCTCGATGCTGAGTGATGAAATGACACTGCCATACCCTAGGCAACCATAACAATTTAAATTCTCTTGAGTTCCATCTGTAGGATTCCCAGCCATTTTAACATTTTGACAGTACAATAGCGAGGATTCCCTTTTGCCTTCTAAGTGGTCCTGCTCTGACAATAAATGGGATCCTGAGAGGTGACTTACTGTTTAATTTTGCTGATTGCTTCTTTGTGAATATACTTGTGCTGGCAAGAAATCTCATCACAAAAGTGACAGCTAATATTTTTTGCCCAAATAAATTCTATTGGTCATACTAATGATTCATCCATCTACTTGTGTATATCAAAACATGGAAGAAAAACTCAAGACTGAGCCACTGATGTTCTTCATTGTTGACAGTGTGTAACTTAAGCTTAGCTTCATAGGAAAAGAATTATCCCTGAAGCGAATCCTCTCTGGGCATAGATGAGGCATAGATGAGCCGCCATATAGCTAGCTATGCAGAGCACCACAGCTACTGAACACGATACATAATCTGTTTTTGTGTCAAGTAACTGGCCAAAATCTTGCCAATTCAATAATGTTCTGTCTCATTGAGCTACACAATAGTAATTATTTTGCTACTGAGGTGAAATGTTTGCTCATTATTATATTTTAGCCATTCAGCTAATTGTTTTTACTTTTGTCTCTAGGACTTCTTGCGCATCTTTCCAACTAGTTTGTGCTTTATGTTAGATGTATATATATATATTCTTGTGTATCCCCGTTGTATAAGGGGTTTAGTGCATATTTACCCTCCTGTACTGGTGTATATATATCGGCCTTAGGGCCTTATATTGAATACAAGTGCTATTCATAACATGGTATCAGAGCCATAATTAGGGTTAGGTTTTCTCTCCTCCCAAACAAACAATCCTGGTGTTGCACTTGCACCTTCATCGTTTTTTTTCAGATCGGGCTCTGTTCTTCGTTTTGACGGTTCTCTCGATCCGATTTTCGTCGATCTCGTCGCCCGGTGCCCACAGGCCTCTTCCGTGGGTTCTTCTCTCGCCGTGTTCGTTCCACTACACCATTTTTGTGTCAATCGAACTAAAAAATTAGTTTATTTATTTGAAGAAAAAATTGTTAGGATTCGCACATTGTAGAACCTTGATTGTATATACTTAGAATTGATTCTGCTTTGCTTATTAAATGCAAAGCTTTAATGTATACATGTCTTTGGTTGTTTTTCATGCAGGAAGCAGCTAGACAGTTTGTTAGTAATTTCTTGCACGTTGATTGATAAGCCTTGGAAGCATGGCACATGATGATCATTTTTTTGTTCGGTTCAGAAGCAGCAGATAAGCACTTAAAGTTAATCAACATATCAATTTCATGCTTAAGTGATGCAACCATTGTTTCCTTCGTTTATTCATTCCTTGCATGCTTTGGTAAGATCAATCGAGTAATTGTTTAGTTTAACTTGAGCTCATGGGCTTTGTCGAGTCCTTTCACCGATCCGTAGTATTTACAATATGACACTATAAAATTTCATCTTGGATTTGTTTATGCTCAAAAGAATAAACCGTGCTTTTATTCAACAGGAGGATACAATTTGAGCGGAGCATCTGGTCTCATAGCATGGTCAAGTCAAGCAAGTCTACAATGTGGAACAACCTATTCTCAAGTCACTAGTCAATAGATTAGTTTTGTCATCGCAATCTTAGTTGAGAAATTTAAAGTTTTCGTTCAGAGATTACTATGAAATTATTCTATTATTTGTCTCTTTTGCTTCATGTTTGTATATATTGAAAAGATTGTTACAAATGCTCTTATATATGATTTGATGGCTATAATTGATATTTCTGTTCATGCAATTTCTAATTTGAGTACATTTCTTTTGCAACAACGGTATATAAGAAAATATTATTGCAATATGCATTGACGTCTTATTGCGAAAAAATGAATTGCTACATATATAGATCGTTGTTATAATTTATTGCAACGAAGTTATTTCATTGCAATACATCATATTGCCACGAAAATTATTTCGTTGCGACCTCACTTATTGCCATGGATTGGTTTTTGGTGCAACTACTGTCTAATGCAATGCCTAAACATGTGGCAATAGAGACCTCTATTGCCACGGCAATAAAAAATATTGCCACGGTATTAAGGTCATTGCGACTACTATCTAATGCAACGCATGAGAGCGTGGCAATAGACACTACTATTGCCACGACAATTGAGACTATTGCCACGTCAAACCGTCATTGCAACTATGGACTAATGCAACACATATTCTCGTTGCAATTAGCATTATAATTGCAACAACGTAAATCGTGGCCCAAACTTTGGACCACGCAACTAATAGCCACGCTTGCCAATGATTGTGACGTTGTGGCTATTGGTACATATTGCAACGAAATGGACCCTATTACAACGATTTCTCTTCGTTGCAAAAGCCCGGAATTCTAGTAGTGTATGCAGAAAATGTATGACATCATTCTGGTGTACCCAGATAGGCAGAACGATCATTTGTTCCACCATGACGAACAGTGCATTCGTTAGTTAGTTCGTCACTGTTGTAATGCCCTTGTAATATCATCTAATCTATTGCTTATTTTATCATCTGAACTTTCGGTGTATGTGCCCTTATATATGTATTGTTTGAATTTTAAAAATTCCTCATATCTTAAAATAATTTGAAATTTTTATGGTAATATCACTGATATATCAGGAACCTCCATAAAGAGTTTCAAAATTTTTCGACATCGTAAAAGTTTCTATGGTTTCGTGGCCGCAAGTGCTTTTTCCGATTTTCGCAACAAAATGCCGAGGCAACGTCCGCTATCTCGCCCATACGTAAGTGGTAGCCCGCATTGCGTAGGCCGCCTTGATTTTTTCTCATTTTTTGGACCATGTCCGCACTGTCCATGAGCTACGAAAACCCTAAGTGGCCACGATTATCATCGCTTCGTGCGCTCCACGAGTGCCTTTTCCGATTTTGGTAACAAAATGTCACCAACGTCCGACCATCTCGTTGGCAATCGGTGGTATGCCACGCTGTGTAGGCCGCTTCGTGCTTTTTCCCGTTATTTTTCGGCCATATTCTATGGACCTTACGAGGCTACGAAAACCCTAAGTGAAATGCGATCACTAACTAAATAAAATAATATTTCCGATTCATTACAGACAATTATGTACAACCAATTTACAACAAAATTGTCAACAAAAATATTAAATACAAAAATTCAGTATTCTGTTGTTGCCGACGCTCGTTAGCATCACCTCCTCAGAGCACTTTTTAAATCAGGCGGCAGAGCTTTTTCCTCTCTGTCGCCGTTCGCCGTGCGAAAGGCGCCGTTTCGGTTCCTGTCGCACGTTCGCCGTGCGACAGGAGGCCACGTAAGCGCCCGGGTACCTGTTGCTCGTGTATTTTTCTATTTAGGTCCCTGTCACACGTTGGACGTGCGACAGAGGTATATTTCTGAAAATTTTTTTTCCTGTGGAATATTTTTGAAATTCCGAATAAAAAATGTATTATTAAAAAAAATTCCGGAAAACCAGTATACATAGAGAGATTAGGGATAGTTGAACCAAATAAACTGATGCACATCATTTCAGTTGGCTTGAGAGAGCCTTTGGGATATGTTTCCTGCATGCTCAGTTGCAGCGAAAAGGCATATTAATTCTACAACCACCATACTAGCCGTCGATACTATGGTATCATGATTCTTCGCATATTTGTAGGACCTTATATATAACTGGAAGATTAACTTTATCATATTTGGTTGTGAACCAAAATTAGTGAGTAAAGACTGCACGCTAGCAATAGTCTCAGTGTTCATTGACAATCATGCTGGAGGGTCTGAAGAACTTCAGCAAAACAGCAAGGGATGAGCTATCAAGAATGCAGAAACTTGACGGTTTCCTCAGGTATGCTTACTTTTTGTTACTTCTCTTGATCAATATTCGGTGCAGTTTTGAGTAACACATTACTTAATTATGTTCTCAAACACTGCATTAGATGTTTGTTGTGAATGCTAGTAGTGGTTTCAAGCTACTCTGGAATTCGGTGTGAGGCTTTCTTGGCCCTAAAACTGCCTCAAAAATATATGTGGGTATAAATCGTATCTGGAATTCTTTTCTTGTTCTTGTCCAAATAAATACTATAGATTCTGATTGAGCCTCAATTGTAGCTTTTGGGAATAAAATTCCAAAGCAAACTTTTTGAAGTAATAGATGCAAGACACGCTTTCCATTTGGAACTGTTCATTGTAGTTTCTTGATCATAAAAGTTTTTCTCTGTTACCTTGGATTGAATACAATTTCTTTTTGCTTTTACAGCCAACCTCCCGAATTTTTTGGAAGAAAATGCGCTTGTGCTGTTGAGAGGGGATGTCTTAAGTCTAACAAAGGTCTATGGAATGATCCTAACATTATTAAGGTAAATTGTCTTGATTTGTTTCCTAGCCACATGTATTCTTGTTCTTAGCGAGATTGTTCTATGGGTACCTGACAAATAATGATGTAAGCTTTGGATTGTTCGCTTTGTTAGTCATAATCTTGTTGTATAATAAATTTGCATCAATTAGAGTTAGCATGTAGTGTGTTTTTACTGTCCATTGAGTCATGCATTAGGAAGTCATATTTATGGGTGTAATTAGCATGCATGTGTATTAGGCTAGAGAGTTATCTAGTCGCGTGCTTGTGTTGGTTGCCCATGCAGTGCAAGTGCATGTAACCTGGTCATTACTAGTCGAGTGGATGACCGAGTCCTCAGGCGGCACACGTGCGTGTGTGGCCGAGTCGCTTACTAAAGAATCGGATCTACGCACGGGAGTCCTCGGAGTGGAGTGGCCTGCGCATATTCTTCGGATCCAACGCGACGTCGTGGCCGAGAGAAGAGTGCGCGTCGTGAGCGTCCTGCCGTGCAGCCTGTAGTAGGTATGTGTCTATTTAATCTTGTACAAGAGAGAGGCTCAAGGGTGAGAGTAGTGAGGAAACCAAAAGAACGGCACTAACTCAAGTCCGTTGTAATCTTGAGTCCGAAGGTGTCTCCAAGTGTGTGTTTCTTGTATTCTCGTGAGGTAAGTGCAAGAATATATAAGTGTGTGTTCTTCGTGTAATAGCTCTTGTGTTATCTATCCACGAGTTAACGTGTGGTTGGTCTTGGGAATTCCAACACGCTTGAGCTTCTGAAGATTGGAAATCTGATACTTGCACGTATATAGCAGGGTTTATCCAACTTACTTGCACCTAATTAATCATTAATAACCGTGAACAATGCTTAAGGATTTATGTAATTAGCGGTCTCTCGAGGAGGATGAGAAGCTCGTCAAATAAATCACCACCCATGGCTATGGATGTTGGAACGAGGCCCCCGAGAAAGCTGGTATATGCAGTAGGTCTCTCTCAATCTCCATGTCTTGATCGATGGACATGGATTTGTCTTCCTAGCTAGATAGCTTGTTCTTGGATGAACACGAGTTTCTTGGGTGATTTGATTGCTTAATTTTGTGCGGTGTGATGGTTCTGTAGGCCTACAGCGATGTGGGAAGAGTTGCCGGCTGCGTTGTATCAGCTACCTGAGACTGGACTGTGAAGCAAATCCTGGGAAGCGTTGAACCCTTGTAGGGGCCGCACCTTTGTTTATATATGCAGAGAACAGCCCCCTGCGTAGCGTATACAAACGCAACAATCTCTCCGTAAAACATTCGGCAACTAATCTCTATTTGATACAACAAAGAGTAGGGAAGATACAACAGCTTATCTTCAGCTAACAGAATATCCTAAGCCGAACAGATAACGGAGAGACCTTCATGCATAAACCTGGAGAGGATAACAAACTCTAACACCTCCCCTCAATCAAAACTTTCTTAGGTTTAGATTGTACCGGAATCCTGAAATCTTTGACGCCATCAGTGCTTTGGTGAAGCCATCCGCTAACTGGTCATGTGTAGATATAAATTGAATGTCCAGTAATTTATGTGCAACTCTTTCTCGGACAAAATGATAATCAACCTCGATATGTTTTGTTCTTGCGTGAAATACTAGATTAGCGGATAAGTACGTTGCTCCCAAGTTGTCACACCAAAGTTTGGCTGCAGGTGGACTATCCAAATGTAATTCTTTGAGCAAGGTTTGTATCCAGATAATCTCTGCTGTAGCATTTGCCATTGCCTTGTACTCTGCTTCTGTACTTGACCTGGATACTGTGGCTTGTTTTCTTGCACTCCATGATATTAGATTTGATCCAAGAAATACACATAAACCACTGGTGGATCGTCGATCATCTACTGAACCAGCCCAGTCGGCATCTGAAAAGGCACTAACCACCATGGATGACGACTTCTGTATCTTCAGACCATAATCTATTGTCCCCTTTACATACCTTAGTATTCTTTTTACTGCTGTCCAATGTTCAGTTGTCGGTGCATGTAAAAACTGGCACACCTTATTGACTGGGAAAGATAGATCCGGTCTTGTTAGAGTCAGGTATTGCAATGCGCCTACAATACTTCGAAATGTAGTTGAGTCTTGTCCTCCCAGCTTGACTCCTGTTTCAATTGACAATTTTTCTGACACAGATAATGGTGTATTTAGCGGCTTACAGTGTTGCATACCTACTCTTGTGAGGATATCCGAAGCATACTTCTGTTGAGACATGAGAATACCATCTTTCAATTTCTTTACTTCAATTCCAAGGAAATAGTTCAATTCTCCAAGATCCTTTAGAGCGAACTCAATTCTTAAGTCCTGAAGTAATATCTCAACAGCCTTTGGTGAAGAACTGGCAACTATAATATCATCCACATATACCAACATAAATATGGTAACACCTTTTTTGTTGTAATGAAAGAGTGATGTGTCAGCCTTGGAAGGAGAGAAACCAAGTTGTTGTAATTTCAAGCTTAGCCTAGAATACCAAGCTCTGGGGGCTTGTTTTAGGCCATACAAAGCTTTGTCTAATTTGCAAACGTATTGAGATGAGGATAGTTTTTCATACCCAGGAGGTTGCTTCATATATACTTCTTCCTCCAGAACACCATGAAGAACCGCGTTCTGCACATCCAACTGACGAAGACACCACCCTCTTGAGACTACAACAGACAGAACAGTTCTAATAGTAGCAGCTTTAACCACAGGACTGAATGTATCCTCATAATCAATACCATATCTTTGCTTAAATCCTTTTGCAACTAACCGAGCTTTATACCTATCTATTTCTCCATTTGCTTTCCTCTTGATCTTGTAAACCCACTTACAATCAATAATGTTTTTACCTTTCTCCATTGGAACCAGGTGCCAGGTGTTGTTTCGCATGAGAGCATTATATTCCTCATCCATAGCATGCCGCCAGTTCTTATCATTTAATGCTTCATCAAGATTATTAGGCTCACCACTTTGGGCTAGACATCCATACCTGACACTCCCATCTGTATAAACCTTGGGTTGTCTGATCCCTCGCTGAAGCCTAGTGATCGGGCGACTTGATGCAGGCTGGTGGGAAGTAGCTGACAATCTTGAGGTCGATTCGCTGCTGATGTCTTGCGGAGGCAGCGAAGACTCCATTGAATTGTCCGTTTACATGTTCTCCTGTGACTCGTCTCCACCGGCCGACGCAGTATCATGTTCCATGTCAGGTTGGTTCATCGTGAGATCCTGCGGCTGTGGCACTTGATCCGGGCCTGATCCACCTTGCGGAACGTCCTCCTGCCTTGTGCCTGCGCCCTGGTCTCCAGTAGACAAGCCCTGCACGAAAAAAGGCCTGTGTGGCATAGAACTTTCACAATTCTCTGTCAGATCACATGGAGTATTAGTCAACTGATCAAGTGTATGCCCCCCTTGATTAATACTCGATGAATTTAGAAGGTGATTGGGAAGCAAGAGAATTTGAGAACGAAGAAGTGCCCCAGCATTAGGATGAAGTTTGAAAAAAGGGAAAACATGCTCATCAAAAATGACATCTCTTGATATATAGACACGACCAGTACTAATATCAAGACATTTGAACCCTTTGTGTAGAGTACTGTACCCAAGAAAAGCGCATTGTTTTGAGCGGAATTGCAGTTTTCTATCATTATAGGGGCGTAAGTTAGGCCAGCATGCACACCCAACCACACGAAGAAATGAGTAATCTGGTGTTTGGCCATACAGACATTCAAGAGGAGTAGAAAAATTAAGTACCCGAGTGGGTGTGCGATTGATAAGGTAGACAGCTGCAATGAAGGCTTCATCCCAAAATTTTAGAGGCATGGAAGCATGAGCTAAAATAGAGAGACCAACTTCGACAATGTGTCGATGTTTTCGCTCGGCTGAGCTATTTTGTTGATGTGTATGAGGACAAGAAACATGATGAGCAATCCCTATTTTGGTGAAGAAATGATTCAACTTCTCATATTCGCCCCCCCCAGTCTGTTTGCATGGCAATAATTTTTCGGCTAAGGGATCTTTCAACAAGATTTTGAAAATCTTGAAATATTTGGAACACTTCAGACTTATGTTTGATCAAATAGAGCCAAGTAAATTTACTGAAATCATCAATAAAACTAACGTAGTATTTCTTCCTGCCAACAGAATCAGGTGCAGGTCCCCATACATCAGAGAACACTAATTCAAGAGGGGCAGAAGAAGTACTTTGTGACCTAGAATATGGGAGCTGATGACTCTTGGCCTGTTGACAAGCATCACAGACCGACGTATAGCTAGACACATTGGGAGAACATGGCAATTTATTTTTACTAACAACTTGATGAACTATAGCAGTGGAAGGATGACCAAGACGGTTGTGCCATGTCTCGAACGAGGGTTTGGTGGCAGTGTAAGCATGCTTCCCGAAACCATGTGATGATGATGGGAAGGGATAGAGGCCACCCCTACTTGCTCCTCTAAGGATTGTTTTCTTCGTTTCCTGATCCTTGACAAGAAAAAAATTGGGATGAAACTCGAGATAGACATTATTATCAGTGGTAAACCGCTGAACTGAAACAAGATTTTTCTTGGCTTTAGGAACATGTAGAATATCCTTTAGAGCAAGATTACGACTGGGGGTATGTAAAACACTATGACCAATATAACTAATATCCATACCTGATCCACTCGCAGTGTGAATTTGTTCATTGCCATTGTATTTTTCCCTCACAGCGAGCTTATTCAACTCACTTGTGATGTGGTCGGTAGCACCAGTGTCGGTATACCATGTCGTATCCACAGCGTAGGCGGCGGTGGCGTGCCTTTCTTCTGGCACGTAATCTTCGTCAAAGCGATGCCAATAGTTGTTGGCTGTGTGTCCCTCCTTCATGCACACCTGACACCGGGTTCTCTGTCGTGACAAGTTGCTGCCGTTGCCGTTGTTGGACCGTGAAGTGTTGTTGTTGTAACCTCCACGGTGTCTGCGGCCGCCACGTCCACGTCCTGGCATGCGTCCGCGAAAATTCCCGCGACCACCGCGGCCACCACGACTCGCGATGTTCACAGAAGAATGAGTGTCTTCATTGTAGAGACCCAATCGCTGCTCAAAACTGAGCAGCTGGGACAGAAGCTCGACGAAGGATGTTCCTTCAGTGCGCGCAAGGACCGCAGATACAACTGGGTTGTATTCCAGATCCAATCCAGTCAGGATGTACTGGACAAGTTCTTCTTCTTCAATGGGTTTGCCGGCGCAGGCCATCTCATCTGCCAATGCTTTCATTTTACCAGTGTATTCAGTGATAGTCTGATTACCTTTTTTTGTTGTTGCAAGCGCTATGCGCGTGTTTACCGCACGTGCACGAGACTTGGAGGAATGCATCACCTCCAGAGCTTGCCACACCTCCGACGCCGTTTTGCATGTTGCCACTTGCGCCAGCATGTCGCGTGAAAGCGATGCCAGCAGGTAGCTAAGCACTTGTTGATCAAGCGCCAGCCACCGTGTGTACTCAGGATTCATCTTGCTGACCACCTTGCCTTCAGTATCCTTTTCTTGGATGAGCTTTGATGGTGCGGCTTCAGTTCCATATAGGAACCCTTCTAGTTGTGCTCCACGCACAGCAGGGAGAATTTGAAGTTGCCAGAGAGTGTAGTTGGATTTCGAGAGCTTCTCTGAAATTGGCTGAGCGAAGGACGCCGGCGGAGCTGGAACAGACGACAAGTAGTTCGCCATGGCGAGGGGAAAAGGATATGCTAATGGAGGTTAGGCTCTGATACCATGTGAAGCAAATCCTGGGAAGCGTTGAACCCTTGTAGGGGCCGCACCTTTGTTTATATATGCAGAGAACAGCCCTCACAGAAGCGTATACAAAGCGCAACAATCTCTCCGTAAAACATTCGCAACTAATCTCTATTTGATACAACAAAGAGTAGGAAGATACAACGACTTATCTTCGCCAATGTAATATCCTAAGCCGAACAGATAACGGAGAGACCTTCATGCATAAACCTGGAGAGGATAACAAACTCTAACATGGACATCAGGTGCGGGTGGTTCACGGTGGAGGAGAACATTTTCATCAACGAGCAATTCATGCATGCCCAAATTTGTAGGGTTTCTTGGTTTCTTCTCCCTTAAGACAGGTTACTTTAACAGGGCAACAGGGTATATTTTGCTTTACAAATTACAACATAGGCCCCCTTCGGGACAGCTTCTGATTATGCAGATTCTAGATTGTAGTCAACTGTCTGGAAAAGCGGCTGTCTGAAGAATCTGCTAACTAGAGAATCTGGTTGTTCGGCAATCTTGATTGTCTGTGCTGATTGTTGATCGGCGTCGATGACGGGTGAGCAGATGAGGTGGTGGAGGGGCCTAGGGATGAAGGCGGAAACCCTTGTGTCTGCGACGACTCGTGGGAGCAGAACTCGCAGAATCTGAGTCAGAATCCGCAGAATCAAGTGGGTGATAGCTTCTGATTCTGTGTACAAATCAGATTCTCATTGTGGGAGAAGCTGACTAGAATCCTCTCGTTCGGCAGATAATCTGCTTTTCTTTTAAACAGAAGCTATGCATAAGCTGTCACGAACGGGGCCATAGTCCTTATCTTTTTTGCCTTTTGGTTAGCATTATGTTTGAATATGGGCACCTTAGTTCTGAGAAGTACCAATGCTAGCTCATTTATAGATTTGTTATTTGTTGCTTATTTATGTTGTGTGTGATCTCTAAACCATTGTATTATTTATCTTCATCAAATGAATGATCTTATGTTGCATGCAACGTGGTGCGCATATCTACCTCGGAATACAGTTTCTGATGGCTACTTTAGACAGCCCCGTAATTGGTTTCGGTGATCGGATTTGCGCTAACATGTTTGGAAGTCACGGTTAGTTAAGGATCATGTATCTTAAAAAAGAAATTAAGAATCATTCATTCTCAATAAAGTAAAAATAGAAAAAGCTTTTTATGTGTGGAAGTGGAGCGCAGAGATGATTTTACTCTAGACACTGCAGTAAGAACCTTCCCCAGTTCTTACTAGACGCTCAAAGTATAGTCGTGTAACTAAGGCCCTGTTTAGAGGCTAAACCTTAGTTGTTAAGCGGTTTTTAGTAAAAGCTAGAAGCTATATAACTAGCAAAAGCCAAAAACTATGTTAGATCTACTTTTGCAACTTATTGCTAAGAAAAAATAGTTATTTGTCAAATGGTCTCTTATAAAAAAATTATAACTGTTTTTTAACCTAAAAAACAAAAAAAAACAACTTTTCAGAAAAGTTACAGCTCCCCAACACAGGCCTTAAGAACAAGTACAGCAACAAAGCTCACTACTTACTCCACTATTATCCGTGTCATCGAGTAAGCAATAAAGTAAACTTGTATAATAATTATCTCTAAAGGTTGTCTCTAGAGAAACACTAAAGCATTTAATTTGAGCATTTAATACTAATTTCATCTTTATGGCTATTGGCAAGACACTAACTTCAACATTAAGAGTCATTTGAGCTGGCTTCAACATCGACTTTTAGCCAGCGATAGCGCTTATGTTTCCGTGCAATGCTTGCAACTAAATAAGAGCCAGATTTCTCCTTTTTTCTCACCCTTCTATATAAAACAAAGTTGATGTGTACATACTAATAGTAAGCTAAAGTAGTCGTATTGTACTTGCTCTGAATAGTCGGAAATTTTGGAATACAGTACAAATTACGTTTCGTAATTACAAATCGATACAACATATTTGAGTATTTACAAAAAACCCAGCCTTACCCGGAATCTGAAAATCCGTCTACGCATACCTGGAAAACCAAATTCCGGCTAACCCTTAACCGGAAAATCAAATTCCGGGTATGGGGCCCCATACCCGAATTTGAAAATCGCTATGCCATTACCGAATTTCAAATTCCGGGTATGGGGTGGGGCCCCCATACCCGGAAACTCATTTTTCGGCTAAAGCCTCTCGGCCCCACCGCAGTTCCCGCCGCATGCAATATTCGTTGCATGCAATGTCCGGGTCCCCCCGCGTGCACATATGCGTGGCATGCAAAGCAGATTCCCAATCGCCGGTCCCGCCCGCATGGAATGCATTTGTTCGATGCAAATATTCGATGCAGAGAACGAGAACGAGAAAGTAGAAAGCATGGAGTGACCGCTCGCTGACAGCGCTTAACGCAACGGCGCATTCGACCCGTCTTTGAAGCGGCTAATTTCTTTGGATTGATGTGACGCTACCGAAAGTCAGAACGACGATTTGCCAGGCTCATTTGCTCCATTATTTGCCAGGCTGGTTTGCTCTCTCACGCGCCGAAAGCAGCTCATTTGCTCTATAAGTGACGACTCGCACGCAGAGCATTTCAACCATACGTAGAGCAAGATCATTCGGCAGCTGCTGCGAGCGTTGAGAAAAGAGAGATATCGTAGAGAAGAGAGCGTTCTGATCCATTTCGT
Organism: Guadua angustifolia; assembly: GCA_036346375.1. Classification (NCBI taxonomy): domain Eukaryota; kingdom Viridiplantae; phylum Streptophyta; class Magnoliopsida; order Poales; family Poaceae; genus Guadua; species Guadua angustifolia. The sequence continues at coordinate 5,715 of JAYEVE010000750.1, read as the reverse complement.
TTCAACAGCACGTGATGGCGGCCATTGCAGTCCCAGAGCTACTCCTTGAGTCAGTCGATGCCCCACATCGTGCGAGGGCAATTTCTGCAGGAACTAAGGTCCGACGATTAATATATTACGTGCCATCACTTTTTGAAGATGCATAACCACTTTGTCGTTAATGTTTCATTGCCCCTCTCGCAGCCGATCAACGCACAAGATAAAAAGCCGGACTATCGATTCCACATGCCACTAGCTCGTGCGGTCTACTACCATTTGCGCTCCTCATGGATGGGGCTCACTTCAGAGGCTTGACCACACCCATGCCTACCATCGATTGTGCACTTCTCACCGGTCTCGTCGATCGATGGCGGCCAGAAACACACACCTTTCACTTACCGTTCGGTGAGATGTCTATCACTTTGAAGGATGTGGCCATGCTAACTGGCCTGCCCATTAGGGGACAGCCGTTGGTTCTTCCGCGACCCAGCAGACAGCACTAGCAGCACCACATCGAGGAGAGGTATTACATGACATAACGTTATTTCATGTCTGTAATGTGCACGATATTATCGACTCTCTTAATCCGGAGTTCATGCAGGTTCGGTGTCCTATACGAACAGAAGGAAAATGGTGTCTCCATGACTTGGCTACAGGGATTAGAGGAATACAATCTATGCCCTCCTGATGCCGACGAAGCTACCGTGGGCCGCCACTACGAAGTGTACCTGTACTACTTGCTGGGTGGTGTCATGTTCACTACGACCGCCGGAGACATCATCTTCCCGCACATCGTGTGGATTGCTCGTCAGTTAACCGGCAACCTTAATGACATCCCAGCCTACAGCTGGGGATCTGCGGTCCTAGCGGACACCTACCGTGGTTTGTGCGATGCATGCCGTCGACAGACTTACAGGGGCACTATTACTAGATGCCTGCAACTCCTTCAAATGTGGAGTTGGGAGTACCTTCCGATCTCTCGGCTGGAGGTACGTAGGAGGTACTACCCTGTTGTCGTAGAAGATGACATGCTGGAGGCCATTCGCCCTACAATGGGGCACAGTTGGATGCACGCCAAGCTACGATTGTTGTCGGATGGTGACCACGCGAGCTACATTCGTGTTATCGCCGACTTGGACTTGCTGACCGCAGAACATGTCACCTGGGATCCATGGACCATGGAACGAGCCGAAGAGCTTGCGACTCATGGTCGTATCTCTTCTTGTTGCACGGTCGACCACGGCCTGTGGATGACTACGTGCTTCCTTGTGTACATGAACGTGGTCGAGGTCTACTCGCCCGAACGGATCCAGAGGCAGTTCGGGTGGCGGCAACTAGTCCCTGTTCCAGCACCGCGGGACGCCGGGCTGTCTCATGGGTATGCATTTAATTATTTTAAATATTTGGCCCCTATATGCAAATTTCAAAATCTTACGTCCTTGCGATTATAGGAGAAGCACGAAGGGAAGTGCGGCCGCAGTGAACTGGACCGTCGTCCACACTCTGCATATTACACGATGGATGGAGAGAGCGTTTCAGGAGGTTGTCCATCCCTCTGGGCTATATGACCCCGAGGAATATGACAACTACCTTAGATGGTACTGTGCCCGCACGCGTCCCACTTTACTGAGCGAGGAGGTCGAGGTCGAGGAACGAGCCATGGCCTATCCAGAGGACTGATCTCGATAAGTCCATATTTTGGTACTCCCAATATCGTACTAATGCCTTAGTAGAATTTCTACCCAAGTTCTAATACCCCATACTTCCATGCGACGCCAGGAGGCATCGGAGCTATATTCCCAAGCGGATCAACTTGCGCCCAAACCGCAGCACCTCTAGCTCCTCATCACCGAAATCGATGAGACGGTACCTCGCGCCTAGGGGGTCCCGATTCCTCTCGGCGATCCGTCGTCTTGGAGGATCTTCACGTCCTCCCGCCCGCAGCTATGAAGATGCTCCCATGGACCTTGCTAGTAACTCACAGGCCAGGCAGTCCTGCATGAGTCGTCCCTCCGGCAGCGGCGATGCACGACGCCGGGCGGCATCCACGCCCCATGCACCGAGCCATTCATCGTGACGCCGTTCTGTCCCCCGCTGAAGTACCGGTGAGGCCTTCGCACACCATGACGGCGACCCGGTCCTTCCTCACGACCGTAGGTGCCCCATTTATCACACTCCTTCGGGACAGACATGAGTCACACACAACACTGGAGCGGAGCCGGAGATTTTGAGTTTGACTTCATGTCCGCCCCTACCTTCACTGCTGGGCTACTTGCTGGTGTGCAGCAGCATGGACCTCCTCCCTACGAGGCGGGGACCTCACATGGAGCAGCCGACGTACTCTATACGGCTCCCCTAGGGACAGAGGATGCAAGTGCATGGTACAACCAGATCCATGCGAGCGGAGGACAGTACACATTCCAACCGGGCCTCCTTCCACAAGACGAGCATTTCGACCTACCGGCAGGCACGGGGAGGTACGGGCCATCACAGGTCAGCGGATCGAGGGAGACACATGCCCTGACTCATACACCCCTGAGGACTTCACTAGAAGGCGGTGGACGGCGCCAAGGAGACAATGACATTTTTTACAAGTCTCAGAACATCCCAAAATCCAAGAAATATGAATAAAGTGATTTGATTTTTTAAAGGCGGGTTTGATTTTTGAATTAAGGACTTTTAAATACCCAAAGTAATACATTAAAGAAACACATGCAAATATCAAACAACATACTAAAGAAAATAATTTTATAAAATAATAGGACACATAAGATGCATAAATATAATTTTTACAAGATTTTTGCAATTTATTACATAGCTAAAAAATTAAAAAACTGTAATAAAATCTGTCAAATTTGATGAATTACTACTCTTAAACCACAGTAGGGATTGTGATGAAACCAAAAGAAATGGAAACTATATGCCTTTCTCTATCAATAAAAAAATTTCTACAAAATTTCAAAATTGTTAAGACCACTTTTGAATCAATTGAACTCACAACTTCACTGCAGCCAAGAACTAGCCAAAATGGTCATATAAGCTTTTTTGGCAACCCGTAAAATATCTTATATAAAGGAAAAATAGTGAAAGATAGTTCACTAGCATTATATGATATATGTACTACCATAATCTGGAGAAACATTTCATTTATAACCTTCTTGACATATAAAACTTGTTGCATAAATACCTTAGGTGAGCACAAACCGCATTTAAAACCATATTATTTAAACCTTTTCGACAATATGTAATGTATGTCGCCTAAATATAAATTTGAAGGTAAATGTTAAAAATAGCTGTTTAGTACGTATAATACCATATTCGAGAATAATATGTCAATTATAAATTGCCCTTTTTCGAATCCTACTAAAGCAAGAACCGTAACGCTCACAAACCGTGCGCTTAGAAATACTTAAGCCTTTTCGTGGCTTGTAAAACTACTCGACTAAACATAAATTTTGGGGAAAATGGTCCAGAAACATACCCCAGTATATGGGCAACCAAAGCATAGAAAAACATCTCAATTACGATTTGCTTGTCATATAAAATTCGTTAGAGCAAAAACCATAAGTGTTAATCATTAGGTTCTCCATTCTCGCCGATCTCGTATAACGTGAACTTCATAATACCACGTAAGCCTTTTCAGAAATAAATATAATGAATCATCTAAGCCCTAAAATTTATAAAATCAATTTAGAAACGTCCTCCAAAGTATAGACTACCATAATATGTACAAATAATCTTATTCCGTTATGCTTTAAATATTAATCCTGTTAGCAGAATAACCTTGTCGACGATCGGGATCGCCAACCGCAAGAAGTGAGGTAGGGGTTAGAACGTTAAGGGACCCGAGCAGTGTTTCACTTTAACGTAGGAAGCTAGCGGACGTGAGGATGGTCGGAGCTGGGTGACAACGAACACGAGACGCGAGTTTATACTGGTTCGAGCCCCGTGAAGGTAATGACTTACTCGATCGCCTTGGCGGCGGTGACTTTCTTTGTTATGTGGGTGTACTGTAGCAGTGTTTACAACTCAAGATAGTAATGGAGATCCCTAGCTCGAGCTGCTTTGGTGTTGCTCGTCGTCCCCGGGCTTCATGCATCCCTGGCCTTTATATCCCTTCCGCACGTAACGGCCGGGAGGAACCTGCGGATCGTGGCTCTCAATGCGCACTGAAGACAGTTCGTAACTGCTCCGGGCTTGCCGCGCACTCCGAGTCATCCCCACGACCCGCTCTTCTAGTAACTGCAAGTCAATCGCTAGATCCGAGATCCTCGGGCGGACCAGGGGATCAAACGAGACCCCGCTCGAGCTCGAGGTCGTGCGAGGTCGAGCTCGGGCGGACCGAGCTTGGGCATACCGCGCTCGAGGTCGAGCGCCCCAAGGCACACCCAGGTCGTGGTCGGGGGCCTACCGAGTTGGGGAACCCGATCGACCGCACGCCGGCCGGTCGAGGAGTACCCAGCCCTCGTCAGCTAGCCCCCGAGGCTCTAGGTCGGAGAGAGCCCTCATGACGTCCTTGAGCCTGAAAATCCTTCGTAGGTCTTGCCTCCTTGGTCGAGGTCGGGCGGAGACCGCGAGGCTAGTCTTCTTGGCCCCGACACCGGCGACCTTCGGACTTCGATGTTGAATGCGGATGTGAACGGTTGGCACTGCACGGCGCCTCGACTCGAGCCTTAATTGCACCCGTCGATCACGGTTGACACGCTTTTTGAGGCGGCAGGCGGGCTTTTAAGTGCGTTCGGTTCTCGAGACCAGCGCCACGCCATTAGCCAAAGACCCTTTGCCCTTGCGCTTTTGTCTTCAAGCTTCCTCGCCGAGCGAGCCCCTTCTTCGCTCTCTCCGACCAAGCGCTCTCTGACGCCATGACCAAGCTTGGGAGGAGCACCACGACGTCCGCGAGAATGAAAGAGCTCGAGGCCCAGGGATAGTAGACCGGTCACATGGCGGTTGCTGGCGGCGAGACCGAACTCGCCCTAGGGATGACGAGATCGCTCGCACCGAGCATTACGCCTCCTTGAATTGCGGACCCGGAGAGTGAATTCGTGGCGGACGTCCTCTCTAGCTGCGAGATAGAGCTCATCAATCTGGTACCAAATTCCATCCTTACGCTCGCCATCTTCTCCCATCTATGCGAGGGATTCCTGGGAATTCTTCCCACCCCCTCGCTGTTCTTTCGCTACTACTCCCTCTTCCGCTTCCCGAAGGACCCGTTGTCGGTGTCAGATTCCGACTCGAACCGCTCAAATGGTCCTTCCCGCGTCGCCGCCGGGATTCGCTTGGACCACTGGACCGAGCGGTGGTTTTACTCAAGAAAGGGAGTCTGGGCTCTGACGAGGGAGCCCCGTCACCGAGAAGAAGGAGACCCCCGAGCCCGAAGATTTGGAGGTCGACGAGGAGGCCATCGCCGCCATCCACATTTGCGCCACGCGCGGCCTTACCGGGCAGGCAATCGCCGTCGACTTCTTGAGGAACCGGGTGTCCCCTCTGCGGAGGAGGGAGCACCCATTCTTCGAGATCACGGGGCGCAACGACCCCACTCGCGAAGGCATGACTGGCAAGACCTCTGCCCTTGGAACTTCGCCAAGTCCATCCTTTAGCTTTTCCCCGACGGCCCATGTTCTTGCGGCGCGAAGAATCTTGGTCTCCGACAGATGCTCGAGATGTTTGGGAAGCCGGGCGCATGGGTACACCTTGATGACCGGTCTGACGAATGTACTTGCCGGAAGGCGAGTAAAA